>JAVCKV010002883.1:0-21194 GCA_032274145.1 Herpochondria borealis | reverse complement strand
AGTCAGGACATTATTTATTCGCGCAAGTGGCGAGTTCAAGATGGCGCTCGCGGAAAAGAACCAAGCTCTAGGGATATCTTTTTCGTTTAAACCCTTGCTAGAAGCAGCGCGGGAGCGCGGGAAACAACAACCACACACCAGAGAGGTCGACATCCCGCACCTAGGTGCAGACGAGGGGTCCGAAAACTCTTTTCCCGCGGAAAAGCAGCGCAAAAGCGCGTCCTAGATAGGTAGCCGTTCAGGTGGTGGAAACAAAGTTGAACTTATGGGGAATACAGAGCACGGGAAGTGTGGAGACAGGCACAAGCAGGGTGTCGGGAGTACACCAGCGATGGGGGGGGTTACGAAGGGAAGTTGTCGTGCAACGCTTACAGCACTGATGCGCGTGAGCGCAAGAAGAAACCCAAACAAAACCCACAGAAAAAGCAAGCAATTGCAACGAAGGGTGTTCGATATCCCTCTTTCGAGGTGGCTCAGGGAGTGTGGTAGAGAGTGACGCGAAAGCGTCTGCTCCCAGATTTGTCCGTTTCAACAGATGAAGATAAGAGCAAAATACCAGGTGACTGGCCGGAGATAGTGTAAACAGGACCGGATAGGACAGGTCATAGGACGTGAGTCCGAGGGCAATAATAAGGTGTAAACAGAGGTTGATTTCCGAAGGAAAAAGACGAACCCGTTAGGGTTATTGGGTTGAGGGCGAAGATGGAAAGGCGGGAGCCGTGAGGAAAGGCGGTATGCCGCGGTGATGACTTTCGGTTGCCCGAGTTGGGAATTCCAGCCGAAGTCTGGCGGGTACAGTAGTTTGGCTGGCACTTGAGTGCTAGGGTGCGACGTTGAATGGGCCTTGCAGCCGATTGATCGATTAGAAGCTGCAGTAGCGCAAGAGGCACGTAAGTCAAGTAGACTTGGCGAAGACCGTCTGGTACAGTTTCTTGCCGAAGTACACTTTCGTGTGTTGCACATTGCCCCGGTGAACTTTCTGAAGGTTTTCCCTTCTCGCCCGAGGATAGATGAATGTCGTTCTAGAAAGAGCCGCTAACGCGACTGCATATATACTACCTCCCCTTACCGGGCTAAGACACACGAATTATGAAAAGCCGTGCAAATGGCGGGGGTTACTTAGGCTACCCATACTCCTGACCAGGAAGGGCGAAATGGATGGCCTTGCCTGGCCCAACGGAGAGTCGGGCGAGCTCGGCTCAGGAAAAACAGCGAGAGCTGTGCAGTTATCCCTGAACAGGTAGGAGAGCAAAATTATCTCCGGGGTATTCCGATTGCTCGGTGTTCGTGTAGAAATGGCAGGCCAATTTGCATCCAATTCAAGTTGGCCCGTGCAAACATCCTGGCCCGTGAAGACGGTACTGTATGGGCGGTACAATATTCCGATTGCCCGGATTGGGTGTAGAAATGGGGCCAATTTGCATGGATGAAATTGGCCTAATTTCAGGTTGAGAACTCCGTGTCAAATTTAGGCCCGTGGTTCAAAAGCATTGCTGCATTGCTGGTTGCCCGGTTCCATAGTATTCGAGTTGATTTGCAGCGATGCAAATTAGCAAATGGGAGGATCGGTCCTGATTAAGGCATTTTTGCATTGAATGCCGGTGAAAGGCGTGAGATTAGAAATTGGGCTTATATGACCTGAAAGTCATATATGACTCGAATTTCAGATCATGAAGTCCATACGCTATAGCGTGAGTTTTGCACCACAAAAGTCTTGGAAAGCGATTCGTCGCGTAGTATACAGCAGGAAAAGTGCACAATTGGAAAGGTGCATAGTTACCGTGTCCAAGGGCTATCTTATACTGCCCAAGTAGGCTCGGTTACCCAAACAAGTGCTGTGGCGCGGGATGCTGCAGTCCTCTTGGCTTACAGCCGGATCAAGGTTGGGAACCGGGTACTATGGCGCTGATGCGTTTTAAAAGGCGAGGTGCTAACAGAAGAGCTCAATTTCCAGAAGACTCCGAGGCGGATATATCAAACGCTGTAGTTGAAGCACAAAGATACTTGAATTTACAAATGAAATTTTATCTATCGGTCGTCCGTTTAAGTACCAATGGGTTGCTAGTCGACCACTGAGGTAATTTTCTACTAATGCGCCCAAGCGAAGATCCGCAATTGACCTGCAGGGGTGTACGTAACCAAATACCGCGAAGGCCCGGGTTTAAAGCACGCCCCAGAGGTTTAATACAGAAGATAAAGTGCTCCGAGGCCCGAGGGCTTGAAGAACTCAGTGAGGCTCTGGGTTGTGAGCTCGTTTGATGCATATTACAATGGCGCCGTGGCGCGAAATTGATACCCAAATCCACAAAGTTTGGGCCTGTCTTCTTTCGGTTCCTTGGAGCTATATTCCTTGCATACTTTGCGCATTGCGCGAGGAAAATATTACGGACTTTAAATTCCCGTGCAGAGTACAAAATAAAATGGGTGGGTGGCACGTGCACCAAGGTGCGATTGCCCAAGTTTGCGCTGTCTTTCCGAAGTCAGCCAGCAAAGCAAGAGTCCTTAGGCACTTAAATGCTCCCTTGGACCCTTTACGTACGCACTCAGTACTTTACATATCACTGTACGGAGATGCACACCGGGATCTGTGTAATTTTTCTAGCGCATCTTGCGCGTCTTATCTCCGCGTAACGAATGCCTTATATCTTTGCCACGCTTTAAATTTCCACACAGTTCGGGGCCAGCGTAGAAAAAAGTGTTCAATTCTCCATTTCAGGTGGCATCTACGGCACGGGTACATGTGCATCTGAATTCTGGTAGAAGGTTGTATCAAAGCAATTTTCGCAAGTTTCCAGGTATGTTTCCTACCGTTGGGCCTTCATCCATCGCGCATAGAGCAAGATTGCACCACAAACTTCACATCTCGGAGTATTACTTTGATGGTTATTACCTTCTTTGTTCCACTACAATGGACTTAAAATATGCAACTTGTGATAAATAAATCTCTCGAAGCCATTCTCCTTCTTCTAAAGAGAAAAAGGACCTAATTTCGTACGCCTGACTTCCATCAATTTATGGTAACCCTGCTTAGATCAACTTCTGTCCTGCCGGTTCCAGATACCATTCGCAAGCGTCTAACTCGCAAAAGACCAAGAAAGTCCGGAGCTACAAAAAATAAATGGACACTTCTTTCGGGGATCAAGAGGTTGATACCACGAACCCGATGATGCGTTTTGACTTCCATATAAAGATATTTCAACAATGCAATACATTTTCTCTTTCTGAAGCCCAGAGACTATTAGTGCTTCTGTAAGGGGTGAGTGGGAATGCGAAGAAGATATATGAAATCTCTCGACGCTGTGCTAAGAGAACATTAATCACCAGCTCGTGTTGTATCATCCAGTTTTTCTTTCTCAGCTAGGCCAACTTGCCCTAAATACGTTAGCCCTTGTAGTAATTCCGCAACGTTAGTCAGAAGCCTGACGAAGACGGTTGGAGGAGGAGGAGGACGGCCAGACTTCATAATATTTAGAAAATTTCCGTGTATTTTACATGTTGTAATTGGCCTGATTTTTAAGGTCTATCTTGAATTTGGGGGATTTGTGAATGCATCCAGAGAACAAGAAAATAATTTTTCTTAATCGCCCAATTTAATACCGAATTAAAGCGACACTCCTGCTTTGTACATAGAGCATAGGATCCAGCTTACATTGTGCATTGTCTTATGTAATGCTACTGTACATGGGCAATGGACATTTTGAGAGCTAAGCAATTTTTGAAGAATCAGTAATTTAAAAATATCTTACGTAATATCAAACAAGTGCAGAAATTTTCATGAAAACCGTAGCGGTATCATAAGACACTCCGTTCTTCTGTTAAAATTTCCGAAGTCTTCTGTCAGATGAAAAGGTTGTGACCACATCAGCGCTCACAAATTTATAGTCAAATCCCATAGTAAGAACTGGGTTAAGCACTGTTACGTTGTAGACACATGAGATTACTATTGGGGAAGATAGGTAAGTGCGAATGATAGATTTTTATTTGATATGAAATTATTCACCAGCAAGTGCAAAAGCAACTAAAGGAGTTATGTACTGTGGTGCAGATATCAAAGATTCCCGCAATACCTGATCAGTTCCCAAAAATTCATCAGCTATTTAATAATTTCTGTGAGCGTCATACATTAATAAATCGATTTTGAGGCTTTTTGTAGTATATTGTTCTGTTGTACCGGCAACAGTTAGTTGTTCCCGGGGAATTCGATTTACATCAAGATGTTGGGCTTGTTTTCCTTCAAATGAATGATCTTCTCTATGGTTTTGGTCGCTCAGATCTTGAGAAAGGGAGGAAGACTTTGCTAAAAAGTTAAAACCCTCGGCTACTTCACAATCGAGAAGGAACGGATTCAGAAACTGAAACTTCAAATATTAAATTATCCCACTAATTTCATGGAATGCAAACATTTCATTTACAGATAACTGTGCTGTTATTCACGCGGGAAAATGAGGTTATATTGCATTTACAGATCACTATCGGTAGATATAGTTGAACATGTTGATCGGTTTTTTGGAACCCACCAGCAACCAACATTGCTTTGAACCCTTTACATTTGTTTTCCAATAACTCTTGTCCATCTTTCTCTTAAGCTCAAAAAGTTCATATGTTTAAGAGAAAAGCGAGATCCTTCAGGCTGTCCAAAAATTATGAAGAATGGACAAGTCAATTCTGAGATACGACCGTTTTTGTATTTCTGATCAGCTGTTGGGGGACCCTATGATATATTTCAGCTGTTCGACGCGCTTCCATCGATGTACAACTACAGTTTTTCATTGCTTCTATTTGTAGTCTGCATTGCGTGAATATTGAGATTGTGGATATCCCTCGAAATCAGCAATGCACGATGAAAAGCCAACGTACAGATGCGCACAAAGGGTGTGTATACTTGCAGGAAGGGTGTGACATCACACCGAGAAATGTTTTTTGGAGGGCGGAAGGGAGTTGCATGAATGTCAGTGGCAGTAATGAGACAACAAGAAAGTTGGATTTGGATAGAATCGAGCTGTCTAGGAGGGCAATATTCGAGAGAGAGAGAGAGAGAGAGAGAGAGAAAGAGAGAGAGAGAGAGAGAGAAAAGTCCGCTTGATTGTACGGAAACAAGGCATGAGAAATCCATATTTTAAGAGTAGATACATATTGTATTTTGGAACTTGGAAGCTTGAGAGAAAAGTGCGTATGTTTCTATGTAGGCACTGTGGGCGATGTGTGGTCAAAGAAAAGCAAGAAGCCGAGACCTGGGATGGCTTTTTAATACAAGGCTTCTCTTTAAAAGAGAGGAAAAGACCAGCATTGTAAAGGAGATCTCGTAAGAAGAAAGGAGTGTGGACACGCAGATACTGGAGGCAGCAAGGCGAATAGTGGGGACACGAGTTGCAGAATATGTGCCGACAAGTTTTGGCTAGTACAGGTGATGACAAGGGCAGTGTGATGATGTAGGGGAGTTCCATTTATTACATGATGGTGTTTCGAGCATTTCTTTGAAAACATGTGCTGGGAAGAGTATGCGATGGCAGTGTTTTCCTCACGTTTTCGGGCCGGAGGCGGGTGGCGTTTGATATTTTACGCGCAGTCCAGAGAGAAAATGGTAGGAATTGTCCGCGATGTTGTGAGTAGGCGCCGTACTGCGACGCCTTTTCATACAAAAAGTGTAAAAAGGATGACGAGTACTACCCGTACTGTGATAAAAAATAATCAATACATGCTCGGTATAAAGAACAGTAGGCACAGCTGCGTACATTTATGCAGGAAATGGCTGTATACAGTTTATCTGTATGTACAGCAAGTACATCAGATATGTTTCTACATATATTTCTACAAAGATCCATGTTTGTGTGTTGCGCAAGGAATTTCAAGTGCCAGTGACTCTGTGGCTCGGTTATATTTTCATACTGGGATGATGCGTTGTGTACAACAATAGCGAAAGGGGACACATCGCATTGGAACCGATTTTTAGTCGTTCTCAGCAAGGACGGTGTCGCAGCAAACGGGATAAACAAAAGGTTGCAAGAGGTCAAGTTTAAGAATGTGATTGCAATTTACAGCTTGTGGCCTTGAACTAACCGCAGTTGACGCAAAGTTGGGGAGAGAGTAAAGATAGGGAGAGGAGAGGAGGCAACGAGGACGACGAGAGGGAGCGGAACTTTCTCAGACATAAAACAGGCAAAGTGTCCGGTCATACCCACATCTTTCAAGGGTGTGTGCGCGGCGGGTCACTTTGCCTGTTTCATGATTAATTTCCTGTTTGTGTTTCTTATTGAATGACGCAAAAAATGCCACTCAGTGAATTAAATAAGTAATATATATGCAAAGAATATACATTTATTTATTCTGCGTATGTATTCTATACATAATATATATATATATATATATATATACTTTCCGAATGGACTGTGTGTAAGTTATGTAACCATTTTCACGTCCTTAGTTCCGTGCAGAAACGGCGCGCCAGGACTGCCAGCCGCGGAAAATTTGGTCGAGTTGTGCGAGAGCGGACATGCGTGGCGCTTGCAGGTATGTGGTCTCGGCATCCTCCGTCCCTCTTAGCCGCTCCGGACACCCTTGCCCGCGTCGTATTCGGCCGGTTTATATTTGGATGCCGTCCGCCTTCAACATCAACCTCATCCTTTTTCTCTCCGTCCCCCACTTTCTTTCGCTCTATCCCTCTCCACCCTCTCTTCTTGTCTCAGGCCCACACATACTCTCTCTCTATTTCACCCATGGCCCCTTACAGAGCGCCCAATGCCCATGGCCATGCGCAACCCATGTCGAAAAGTGGCAGCCACTGGTCAAACTCCGAGCGAGCACGCTTCGAAGCCGCCGTCCAACGCTACGGCCCGTACGCCTGGTCACAGATCACGCAAGCCGTCGGCACGCGCTCCGAGAAACAGGTCAAGGCTTTTGCTGGCCGCAACCGCCACGCGCTCCGTACACACCCGTCGCCCGCTTTTGGAGCGACCGTCGCCGCCGCCTCTGCGACTGCTTCTGGTTCTACCCACCACCATCAGCATCAACATCAACACCAACATCAACACCTCAACGGCGCTACACATACCACCTCGTCCTCGTCTACAATGCACTCGTCCTCCTCCTCGGCCTCCACGTCGACTGCGCGGAAACACAAATACAACGACAACAACAACGACAACAACAATACCAATAGCAGCAGCGTTGGCAAAAAGCAGCAGAATCACCATCCTCTCCAAAGACAGAGTCGTCATCCGCCGACGGCCCGCACAACTGCCCCACAACGAGGCGAGCGGCAAAGAACCCAGCACAGCCAGCACAGCCAGCACAACCGGAAAAGACAGGAACCGCACCAAGACCGTCACGACCCCCGTCCCACTCGCATCTCCACCTCCTCGGCGACAGCGTCTGCATCCGCGCAGTCAAAGTCGCGGAGACAGCCACTCCCCACAGAAGACCCCAGATCCGGGCGCGCTGGACGCGCGCTGCTCGGTATGGGCGTCATGGTAGAGGCGGACGACGACGCATTCGGCACGCCTGATGCGCTCACTCAGGCTGCAGCGCTTGTGACGGACGAGCTGTTTGTCGGGTCGCGCTCCAGAACGTCGTCAGAGGACGGGGCGCCGCTGCGCGACCCGTTATCATCTTTGTGCGTGTGACATGGGCCCATAAAAAAACAAGTAAAAGAACATAAAATCTATGACGGGAATAAGGGCGCGTTGCGCTGATGCGCGAGCGAGCGCATTTGTGTTTTGTGTGTGTGTGTTTGTGTGTGTATGTGTGTGTGTGTGTTTGTTTGTTTGTTCGTTTGTGGGGAGGGAGGGCCCGCAATTGTGGTGAACAGGGAGCGGCGTCTCGACTCGAGAGGGGTTGTCGTAGGAAATAGAAAAGAGAGCGAGAAATAGAGCGAGGAATAGAGAGAAGAGCGGAGAAGAGCGGAGAAGAGCGGAGAAGAGCGGAGGAGAGCGGAGGAGGCATCAATTTGAGTTTCCGCCTTTCCATTCTTTTTAATTTCTGTGCCGTATACAAAATAGAGTTATTGTAGAATTTTACACAATTTTTTAAATAGAGTTTTTTGCCGAGTCGTTTTTAGACAAAAATAGATCCGAGAATCATTACAAATATCCACGGAGAGATTGATAATAGCTTCGTTTCGACGCGGGACACGAAACGTCTCGTTTTGTTTTGTTTCGTTTTGTTTCGCGGCGGAAAAGAGCCCTTCATAACGAGATGAGGTTGTTTTCCGACACCAGACATTTGTAAAAAAATTGTGGAAACAGTAAGTTGTGTGCGGTAAGAGAAGAAGACGAAGGGAAATATGTATCGGATGGAGATCATGTGTGTCAGGGGTGGGGTGCCATACAGGTGGGCAAATCTAATGCCCTGAGAGAGAGAAAAAGATAGAGAAATGAAAATCTGCAATGCGGCAACAGGGTGTCCTCTCGTTAACGCTGGTGCAGGTTTTTTTTGTGTGTGTGGCAATTATTTTGTTTTTTTGTGTAAAAGCACACTGCCTTCATGTCTCATTGCATCGCAATGACCCCTTCTACCAGTCGCCTCCGTACCCGACAGGCATATCCCGCTTCGCCCGACCGTGTGTTCCCGGATGATGGAAAGCGTTTCTAGGTGCTTATCTTCCCCGCTTCCTCGACCGTGCATTCTGTCGTGACAGATGTGATTTCGGGGAAGGAAGCTTTTTTTAAAACTCAGTAAACCAAGCGACATCCGAAAAATGCTCATACTCCGAATACCCAGAGAGTCACACGACAAAAAAATCATTATAACTCGAATACGCACATAATGAACGGTGCTAGAAAATTCCATCATAGCTCATGACTGAAGCAAATTATTCAGAGCGTTTCTTCCTAAATCAGCATTTTGAAGATATCTTGGAAATTTTGGGAAGAAATCCATGCACGCTACTTTAAATTTGTAATTTATTTTTGTTATTTCTTAACTTACTAGGCTACTCTAATAATAAATATAATTAATGTCTCATTGCTTACACTCTGCATTGTACGTGTACCATTCCCCGCTCAACACCATGCATAGACAGAGTCGCTCGCTGACTACTATTCAGGTTTACCAATATCACGAAAACCTAACGCAGTACCTCATGGGTGGCGTGCTTCGGGGAGAGGTAATCGTGAATTTATATCATCAGAGTTGGAGATGCTTGGTGAATAGGCAAAAAACCCACTTCTGTGAAAAGTTCGTTACATTATAGAAATATGAAAATCAAGTTTTATTTCAAACGCCCACAACTGCTGGCAACTTTTTTCTCGTTAAATAAACTGGATACCTTTACTCGCACGGCGATGGATTATCACGTTATAAAGTTATTTTCGATTTTCTCTGATTGATTAATGCGCATTAGTTGATTGTATGCAACGTCATCCGTAGAAAAAAAGCCCACAGGAAAAAAAACCCTCATGTCTTCCTTCATTGGAGCAATCAAACAGTGGAGGAATGGGCGAGCGTCCCTTACTCACTCGGAGCTGTGGATATCATACGGGCAACTCTTGGGCAACTTGCTTTGAAAGCAAAATTTTTTATCGCCATGCTGCACGGACCGAGAAAGTCAAGGTGGGTAAAGGGTTTAGGTACGATGGAAGAAAGAAGCCGCTTGTGAACAGTACTATCACGGACATGATATTAACCCTGCTTACCGTTACTAATTACTGTAAAAATAAAAACTGTACAGATACACCCTCAGTGCATTAAATATAGTGTGATTGTACCTGACAATTTACTTCATTCTTCAAATGAAATGAAATTTAATTTTGAAATTTTCATTATTTCATTATTTCATTATTTCATTATTTCATTATTTCATTGTTGTAAAGTGGCACTACACCAATCGGGTGCTAGAGTTTCGATGGTGTCATCACGTCATTGCTAATCTCTCCTACTGTAATAATAAAAAAAGTTGTTTGACTAACGATTCGGCTGTGAATAAGTTACTGGCCTTTTATAATAATCTTGCCGGATATTATTGCGTATCACGCCCTGTCATTGCGCTCTATCGACAATTTTCTTTGTCTCTTGCATCCCAAGCCTTGGGAGGTAACATTCTAACGTAAATTCGAAAAATGCATGCCTTATTGCCAGTGGGCCGCACAAACATTGCCATATGTTCGCTTCCATTCATTGGATTGGGAAACCACTGAAAAATAGAGAGAAGAGTGTATTTCACAGTCGGGAAGAAAACGGGCTTACAATGACCTTCGTTATTGGGCATCTATCGGTGAGTATTGTTATAATTCGAAGCAAACGAATGTAAATGAAAATTCTTTTCAATTTTCACCGCCCGTTGTTCTTTGCAGCCCTTGATTTGGGACAATTTTGCTGCACTAATGCATATAGAGCTCAATTTTCTTTCTGTTCCAACGTCAAGGGCTCAGTACTGTGGGGACCGTTAGAAAGGTTTGGGTCTTCTCTTTGCAACGATACAAAGAAGTTATTGATATCATGTTTGAGTGACGAGTGAGAACAGCTGGTTTTTACAGATTGACCATCACGCCAGTCCAGGAATCGAACAATCACTTCAAAAAAATTTAAAACTTTGCCTTTTCGAAATAAAGTCATTTTTCAAAAATAAAGTCACAACGTTACTTTCACCACTCCTGAAATTCGTTGCGTTTTTGCAATGTTGTATGTTAACCTGCAAATATGATCTTCTGTTCTGTTCTATTTCTTCTTAAAAAAGTGCAATGTTTGAAGTTGCAATATGTACTAAAATTATCTCAGCGGTTAGTTTTAACTAGAAATTGAGAGATAGAATTTATTTTATCTGAATAATCCCAACAAACTCCACGTTTCCCAAATGTCCAAGCTCTAGCGGGTAGCCGGAACAGCGAAAAGAGCGCTGCTGCAAACGTAAAGCTTGAAAAATTTAAACATCCATGAACTAAAAGGTTTACAGCCGAGCGAAAAGAAGTTGGTAACAGTGTGAATCAAAACCGGTTAATTATAGTGAGCACAGGTAGGAAATAGTATATTCAATTTCTGATTATTTATTAGACTTGATCAAGTCAACCGTCGAAAAGAAATCTCATCCGAGTGACCGAAAGCGAGAAAATTTCTGTCTTCAAATTTATTTGCGACTGTATCTACCTAAGATGGATTTTCAGGTGAAAGAAATTTTTTTCATTTTGGTTGCTTGAAAGGGGATTTGAGGCTACAAAACCCGACCAGACGTAGAATCGTACCATAAAGAAGAATCTTTTTTCACAAAGTAGCCTTTTGAAAGGAACGAAAAGGATCTTAAAGTATTCTTGGACATTGTAATAGCGTTTTGCACCATGCATTCAAATTGCTTAAAATTTCTTAAATGTTGGCCGTGCATTGAAGGGAGAGCTGAAACTGTGGTATGCAACGTCGGTGCGCTCCAGTTCATGTATCTGATCAACCCGCTTTAAGTTGCAGAATAGATTTGAAAACTTACTTTGCTGCTCAGAAGGAGCGATCGAATACTTACCACCTGAAGTTGTTGACGTTGATTTGTATCGTTCGTCTCACTGTGGTCGTAGACGCGGAAGAAATAACTCCAAATATTTTACGATCACATCGTTACAATCGGATAAGTCGGGATGCTTCAAGGAAAGACGAAACCCACGAGAAGAAAGGGCATATTGAAACGTCAGATACATTTAGAATAAAACTTGTCCGGAACGAGTTTTGAAAATATTAAGGATTATTAACGCACGTGTCACAGCCTCGATCGCCTTTACTCGTACTCGAGGATGCTTGCCATAAATTGACGAACATTAAACACTAAAATCAAAAAGGCACATTAGACTTGCTAACGCCTGAGATTCCATACGAAAAGTGTACCGAGACGCTCATGGTTCAGAACTCAAAATCGAGACCTATTGAATTTCGAAAATTTCAAAAATTCATCCCCTTTTCCTCTAGTAAAGGTTTCGAGACTGCTAATGTAATTATTTCACTATTGCCTTTTTTTACAAAAATAGGGAATCCCCCCTTGGAGTTCCACATTCCTTTGCACTTTTCTGTGCAGGATATTCATTCTTATGACTTTCTCAGAGATGCATAGAAGTAGTCGCCTGAAAAATCTGCTAAAAATTATGATTGGATACTGGTTGCGAAAATAGTGGAAAGGGGAAGGGAAAAGAGGCAATCGAATAAGTAATTCAGCTAGATATCTGGTAAAAGAAGGGGACACGTTTTTCAGCTACCTCTAAATCTTTCAGTTCCACTTTAATTATGATTAAAAAGCTGTCGAAACCGGACGACGCAAAGAACTATCTGCAAGAGCCTGTGCTACACTACGGATAAAACGAAAACAAGAAGAAGAAAACGAAAAAAACGAAGAGGACAACATGTTGCGCAATAATCGTTCTGCATTGCAAAGTTGTGCTAAGTGACGGTTTCCGGACAAACATTGTGATGAACGGCAACAGGTCACACTACCTCTCGCTGAGAAAGCCATAGTTAGCACTGGTTCCGTGCCATTCTAACCGCACTACAGACACATACTTTATCGCTCTGAAACCCCTTGAGTTGCTGCGTTCTGAAATCCCAGCGTCTTGTTGAACGGCATTGTTGCCGGCCGCACAACATCCGGTTCGCCAGACCGTAAGTTTCAGCGTGATGGACCTCTTCTAAGGGAAAATTTTCTGTTCCAGGTGTTCGATAGTTTACCTCACGCCAGAGATTTTACACAGAACGGAAATGAAACCGTTTTCTTAACTAGTTTCAAACTCGAACGGCGCAAACAAGGAGCTTGATTATGTCGGTATAAAAGCCACGCGAGACACAGAAATATTAACACTGCAATTTGAATAATATAGAAAATAGAAAATTTTGAAATTGTATCTTATTTAGAAGAATTGTTTATTTTTCAACCAAGCCTAGCTATACCGTAGCTATGCTTATGGTCTTTTCATAGAAGGCCATTTATTATACAATGTACTATTGAAGAGGGGTGCCGATACGTGATCACCTCATGTTTAAAACGGATGCATATGTGCTTTACTAAGCATATTCCATTATTAGTGATTGAATAATAAAGACCATATTATGGTCGTGCAATTCATGCATCGCTGTCATTCAAATATCGAAAATTCATATTTGAGTAAAACTCCTATTACAATCGTGTCCATTGAACGTCCCAAGTGTGTGTAAAGTGTAAAATGCAAGAAGTACCCCACCGCCACGGTGAACTGGAACAAAACTTAGAATAACACTATGGATTACATCTTGAAGAAGCATTTAAAAAAGGACTTTCTTTTACTGTATGCATTTTTGTAAGAAACTTATTTGCTTTCAAAAATAGTTTCTACACTCTACTTCTGTTGCAAGCCTCCAATAAAAAAAACTATTGTAAGAGGCGGGTTGGAACGGTTTATTAAATTAAGTAGTTTACCTATGTGTGTCTCATAGTTTTATTGTATTCCATTATAAATATTTTGATTAAGCCAGTTTCAACACAACTCAGTGGGCAAAGTATAATAATTGTGCAATGAGGTTTCGCTCAATACATAAGTAGCTCATGCTTTCAATGGTCTGATAACATAATATAAAAATAGGTGCTTGATTACTCTCTTCGCCTGGGTAAAATGCGCAAAGGGTAAACAAAGTTTTGTTGAACGCAACAAGGCACGCTAACAACTGCGTCATAAGCGTAGAGTCCCTTCGTTTTGACTTGCTTTGTTAAGGAACTGTTTTACATGCACATACAAGGACAGCCAAGTTCTGCTGAGCTATACAACTCCGGGGGCGATAATTCAGAAATAGCATTGTATATAAAGTAACTGCAAGCGTTAAGTAGAAAACCGCTCGTCATGCATTATAACACGGAAGGTAGCTTTTCATAGATTCAAACCATAGACTGATTGTCTCACATGGGCTTGATATCATGCGTACAAACTGTGAGCGGCCAGCGTATTCTCTTTATTTAGTGCCCTTGTGTCAGGCAATAGCATGCAAAATGGTACGATAGTGTACTGTTTGTTACATTACTATCTTCAGCCGAAAAATGAAAAGTCTGTTCCATGGCAACAATACTGTCTTCTTTTAGAAGCATGATGACGATGGCTTATGAAAACGTCGAAAGCCATAATGTATAAAAAAATTACCATAAAATAGCGTCTTTTGAAGTCAACGCTTAATATGATAGTTATGAATTCTCTTGAACTTCGAATTTCGCTTAGCTCGATTATTCCAAAAGACTTTAGAATAAATAGAAACAGAATTAGTACCATTAACTGATGTACTGTTGTTTGTGTGAGGATACACGCTAATGCGCTTTATCCGCTTAGTCGTGCTAATGAGCTGCACCTTTCGTCTTTAACTTGTTCACGTACTCTGAATTCTTTGTACCTGTTTTAGGGCCTCGTTTGTCAGTAGTCCACGACCGCTCTGATGCCATTCTGTCAGCCGGTACTGACAGAACGACAGCGAATAGAGCTGTGCCTCTGACCCAATAAATACCTGACGGCAGTGCGGCGAATAGAGGAAAGACCTCGAGGAAGTCGGGGACTTGTGCCTACCATCTTGCCTGACCAGGTTAAACCGAACCATCCGATCTGGCCACTGCCATCAATGCAGGCTAACCCGCCACATCTCACAACTGTACGGTTTGTGCATGAAAGTATATAGGGTTCATTTATAATATGTACGTAATTATCATCAAGTTTTCCGATTACATAATTATATATATATAATATCTAAAAAACTTGATTTCAGTTCTGGAAAGGAACATTTTGAGGATTTGGCGTGACAGCTTGTAGGATTAGATCAAGGAGAGGATGGAAATGACTGTTTGTCAAACGGTAAAATCCCCGAATCCCCCCAAAAAACCTGTAGCCCATGTCACCACTAAGCCCTTTTATTGTGCAAACAATGGCCCCCAAAGCAGTGCATTGATCCTTCCATTGATTTTAATTTTTTTAATTTTAATTAATAATTTATTAACAGATAATCAAATATCTGAAAAACGTAATTCAAATTACGTAAAGCAGCATTTTTCAAAATTTTATTGTTATGTGTAAAGACTATTTTTAATTTGTAATTCTTAACACATTTTCTGAATAGATGTACATGTAATGATGCTGTATAAGATCTCCATTGAATCGATGAGCCAATACTTGAAAGAGTTTAAAATTGTATACTAAACTTCAATAATTTGCCATTAAATTAAAAAATCAACAGTAACTCCATCGGTGATGATTGTGAAGTAATCAGAAAGCGATAATTCGACTAACCTTATTCCGGGGCGGGCACGTCACGGCATAAGAGGGCGAGCCTGAGGGTCAGCACCCTTTAAACATTAGAGTAAATGTTAAAAATTAGGAGCTTTTGAGGTTGGGGCCTCTTGCAGATTTAGACGAGCCAGGAGGTGACTATGATTTGCAATTAAAAAAAAACCCAACCCCTTCATCCCCTGTCATCCTCTAATCCCTTTATTTCTGTAAGCGGTCGCGCCCCGAACCATTGCATTACTCCAAAAAAAAGCAGTAGTCCAATACATTCGAAAATCGCGCTAGCCTGTGATTGGCTATTGGCACTCGGACACTCGGAGTGCCATCCCGAGTGCCATCCCGAGTGCTACCGCCTCCCGGTCGGGGTCAGGGTTAAAATGGCAGCCACTGTGCCACTTGCGCTGGCTTTTCGGTGCCTGTTCTGAGCCTGGGACCCGTGTTATCCCCAACACTCTTCGACCGGTGTCAATCGCCTTTGGCATCCCCTATGGAGGGGACATTGATCGTTTATTGAAAAAGACAAATAGTACACGTGGTACATATTCGTGTGTCCTTACTGAATTTTTTGCCTGGCTACAGCCGGAAGTTCTACGCGGACCCGACGTACGATTATGGTCCGGCCCTGCCTGTCGATGCAGACACGTGGCCACGTACGGGTATGATGGACAGGACCAGGCGCTCTAGTGGGCCCAACCACAGAATGCATGCGGGTGCATACCGTGCTGAGTTAGTGGCAGAAAATCCTGATGCAGAAAAAGTGCATGCATTGAAGTTTGCTAAAATTTACCGGCCCGCTCCCCATCGCCAAAATTTCAAGCTCGCTTCTTGAACATGCATGCAACACCGTTCACGGGTACAAATATACCACCATTTCACTTTGCATCAATATATCCGCCAACATTAAAGAGTTTAGGGCGCACGATGTCTGTCGGAGTGTTAACCGACAACACAGTTGTTGGTGACAGCCGTGCGGAGACTTGCGATGACAAGGCGTTGTCAAGGTTATGTATCCGGCGGAGATTAATTTTCTATGCTGGTACATGTACTCTGAGATTGCTTCCGAAACGGTCAAGCGAGTGGAGTTTTCTTTGAGCCACACTGACCTCCCGCACCGGTATCCACCCGCGAGGTGTTTTCACTTCTTATGCGGTGGTACCTTAAGGTGTGGCGTAGTGTCTCTCCGTTAACGGTTACGTTCGAGTAGTCCGCAACAGTCGAACTATTTATCCGTTAACGGTGAGGTACGTTCACGGACTATCCTGTAATAACTGGCGCACAGGTTTATGCGCGGGCACCAGAGAACCACAGGATAGAATCCAGTACCTTAATGACTCGCAACGCAGCTACAGGTGAGGTGCGAGGGATCCAATCAGAAGAAGGAAGTAGTATTGTAGATTTCCGTTTCGTTTTTCCTTTAAACAGTTTTCCGAGACGGCCGAACAAAATAAATTAAAAAAACCATCAGAGTTGTTCACGAAAAGTTTATCGCCAATAGATTATGGGACTTGAATCCTTTACTAAATGAAGAGCTACGTTTCATCAAAAATTTCAACATGTCCGATCAACCCGAAATGAAAATTCGGATCAAACCACTCACTGACAAATCTGACTACGGCTTATGGTGCATCCGCATCATGACGGCGTGCTCGGCCAAGGATCTCAGTGAGGTCTTCGCTGACAGTACCGACGGGTCTGCCGCCGCTGGTGAGACGTTCAACAAGCGTCAACTCTAAGCGAGCGACATAATCGTAAGCACCCTGGCTGACGAGTCACGTCGCGTTGTGATGACCGTCATCGGAGATCCTAAGAGAATTATCTAGAAGCTCGATGATCGGTACCGTTCTACGTCCACCGCGTCGAAAATATCGAAGATCACAGAGTTGGTTTCCGTTCGGTTCAAGTCCGTCCGCAAGGACATCACCAAGCACATCGACCGGATGGCTGGCATCGTCGAGGAGCTCAAAACCACGGGCATGAACCTCGATGGGACATTGACCGTCGGGTTACTGGTTGCCTCCATCGAAGCCCCCGCGCTCTCCGCCGTTGCAGCAGCGATCAAAACACTTGCTGAAGCGGACCTGAAGTGGGAATCCATCTCGGCCCGGCTGATAGAGGAGTGGAAAGACCTGAAGTCCGAAACGGTGAAGGGCCAGGCCCATCTTGCAGCAGTCGAGTGCGATATCTGCGAACGCGATGGTCACCCGACGGAAAAATGCTGGTTGAACCCGGCAAACCCCAATAACCGCCTCGGCCTAAAGAAGAGAGGCAAGTAGAAGGGCAAGAAGGGAACAAGAAAAACGTTTCGGATGATGAATCTGCCGATGAGCAGCGTCCAAACGGCAAGAAGAAGCTGAAGAAAAATCCTTCGCAGCGTGCAGCGATGGCGAAACCGAACGGGCGCAAGTTCAAGCGCCTGGCGGACAACATGCTGCTCGACTCAGGGACAAATTCCCACATCAAACCGCATGCTAACCGCGTTCGGAACAAGGAAAACTGCGACGTGGCTATTAGCCTGGCAGATGATTCAACGATCAACGCCGACGGGATTGGATTCCGACCGGTGAAGTGGTTCGGAGACGATGGACCAGTGCAGGTCACATTGTCCGACACTCTCGTAACTCCCGACGCAGCGGTGAGCCTCCTTTCCGTACGAGCACTAGTCAAAAAGTACATCGCAGTCCTATCCACCCCAGGAAAGGCTGTCCTGATCGACATGAAGAACAACATGGCCATCCTCGGGTATTCTACGCAGGCATCCGACGGACTGTTCTACATGCCGGACGTCCAAGATAAGTTCCCGATCCAAGCGTCGTCGATGAACGACCGGTCCACTCTCAGGGCAATGATGGCCCTGGCCGAACGGGTGTGTACCGACTCGGAGGACGAATCAACGACCGACTCGGACGAAACCGACAACATCTACGAAAGCACAGAAAATTCCACATCGGCCCAGAGCGACTCAGAAGTGGAGTCTGGCTCAACTACGACCGACGGAGAAACCGAAGATGGTTCAGCTCAAAGCACAGAACAAGCACCGACCGGAGAAAAATATTCAGACGATCCAGTGAAACGTTGGAACCTCCGTCTCGGTCATACTATTTCTGTGCGGCAAACCGCAAGGCACATACGAAACGGAACATTGCCAATGATCAAGGCGAGTCCGGACGGATGCCTCGTTTGCGTCAAGGCGAAATACCGCAAGAACTTCCTCCGTAGCCTGCCTAAAAAGAAGGTGATCGGTCACATACACGCGGACACCAAAGGAAGAATCGAGACAGAATCCGAAAACGGGAACCGCTACTTCGTCACCATCGTGGACGAGATGTCCAGGTTCACGCACATTGTGCCCGTTCGGAGCAAAGATGAAGCCAGCGGCGTTGTGTTGCGCTTCGTCAAAAGCTTTCAAAAGCAGACTGGCCACACTGTCCGATCCTTTCATGCCGACAACGGGACGGAGTTCAACAAAGCCGTGAAAGTTCTCAAATCCGACGGAGTGGCTGTGACAACAACCACTAGCTACACCCCGGCATCCAACGGGCTCGCCGAACGGACTCACGGTGTTGTTCTTTCGAACACCCGCGCGGCACTCTCCCAAGCTAATCTTCCAATGTCGTACTGGGATCATGCTGTCCGACACGTCACCACCGCACGGAATATTGTAGAGCACAGCACGACAAGGAAATTCCCATACGACACGGCGTTCGGGGAACCATCACCGGACATCAAGCACCTCTGCCCGTTCGGTTGCCGAATGCTCTAACATCCGGTGACACAGAAAATTCCGACGTTTAAACCGCGGTTGCAAGAAGGGATTTTCTTGGGGCACCAAGGAGAAGGCATTTACCTGGTGCTCACCAAAACAGGAACCGTCCGGACGAAGCATGTACACACGTTCGAGGACGAGTTCCCGGGACTTGAATTGTTCCATGAAAAGGCGGACAGCAGCTTCGACCTTTTAAGTGACCGATCGGAAGGTGGATACATCGAGGTACCCCCATCTGATTTGGATTCATCGAGCACTGGAACTGACGAAAATAATTCAGAACCGGACGATGACGCGGATAACGACGACGACGAAGTACCCACCGAAGCGGTCACGCACTACCCGGCGCAACCGAGCGACTTCGGGGATTCTGACGCCGAACAGGGTGACGAGGGCGATGATGCGAACGACAATGGAAACACTTCTTCCGAGTACGGGAGTGCACACGATGACTCCGACCAGGAAGATAATGCTCAACCGCATGCTGTTTCGCGCCGTACCGGCCTCCGTCTGGTACAGCCTGTGAACTACAGTGCTAAGGCTGTGCCTGTTGACCTCATGACGAGTGACGAGCCAAAGCTTTCTGCCGCACTGAAGTCTGCCGAACGGAAAAATTGGTTGCGTGCAATCGAGGAAGAGTTCGAAACTCTCCGAACGGCCATGACCTGGGACGAAGAATGTGTCCCTCCTTCAGGCGCCAAAATTCTTCCGTCGGGAATCATCCTCAAACTCAAGAGATATTAAAAAGGCCGACCGGTTCGCTACAAGGCACGACTCGTCGTACGCGGAAACCTCCAAGAGGTGTGGCTTTACGACTGCGAGTTATATGCACCTGTGGCATTCATCGATTCCGTTCGGACGCTCCTCGCAGTAACCGTGGCGAAGGGCTGGGAAGCGCACCACCTAGACAATAAGGGGGCGTTTCTTAACGTCCTACTCGCCGACACGGATGAAATTTGGGTTCGACTTCCTGCTATCGCATGGACATCCTCGTCGAAACCTAAAATCGTATGGCTACTCAAGTCGCTTTACGGTCTGCGAAAAGCCCCGAAGTTTTTGTATGGCCATCTTGCTGCCGCGCTACGGGCAGTTGGCTTCAAGAAATCCACGGCGAACGAATGCCTGTTCAGCCGTGTGATAAAATCCGAACCGGTTCACATACTCTTGTGTGTAGACGACCTACTAATCTTGGGAACAGGCTGCCGTGCTTCGCTTGAAGAAAGAACTAGCGGCGCGCTTCAACACTACCGACCTCGGTGAGTGCAAACACTTCCTCGGCTTAAAAGTTGACCGCAAGCCGCACGGATTACTTCTTTCGCAAAAATCATGTGCCCGCCGGATCGTGGAAAAGGCAGGGATGGAGGATGCAAAGCCGACTGAAACGCCCCTCCCCCTTTCTCATCCGCTCTATGAAGATCGGACGAAGCTATCCGAAGCGGAGCAGGAATTTATGAGGAGGGCCCCATATCGACAAATCCTCGGTTTCCTCTTGTTCCTAGCCACAAGAACCCGACCGGATATTATTGTGGCTGTATCAATGCTTGCAAAGTTCCAGTCTGATCCGGGTGTCAAGCAATGGAAGGCGCTGAAATACCTCGTCCGGTATGTTCAAGGTACTACCGAAACAGGCATTTTTCTTCCCGTGCGGAGCAACGAAGTCAATCTGATAGCGTGGTGCGACGCGGATTGGGCACGCGACAAGACCCGCCGTCGTTCGCGCACCGGGTATCTTCTGACCGTCAACGGTGGAACTGTTCTATGGGTGTCAAAAGTTCAGAACGCGACGACCCTGAGCACTGCCGAAGCGGAGTTCTACGCCCTGTCTACCTTTGTACGCGATTTAAAATGGTTGCGCAAACTCCTGTACGACCTACAGGGTGCGCAACAAAATCCGACGGTAATTTACCAAGATAACCTTGGTGCAATCAGTTGGACAGAAGATGTTCATGGAATGCGAAATGTCAAGCACTTCGGAATAAGGTATCATTTGGTACGCGAAGCGGTCGAAAAACGCGAAGTCATAGTGCAATACGTGGCTTCCGCCGAAAACCGCGCTGACGGCTTAACAAAAATACTCGGCAAGCAACCTCTCGGAGATCACAAGCAGTGACTTTGATGCTATAAACCAAGACAACTGACATGTCCTCGAGGGGGGTTGTCGGATTGTTAACCGACAACACAGTTGTTGGTGACAGCCGTGCGGAGACTCGCGATGACAAGGCGTTGTCAAGGTTATGTATCCG
>JAVCKV010002772.1:0-27076 GCA_032274145.1 Herpochondria borealis | reverse complement strand
ATCTCGATTCCGGACTCCAGCGCTTGGCATGAGGACGATGATGACTTGATCTGGAGTCCAATCGATCTCGAAAATGTTTTTGCTGATGTCTTTGATGGGGAGGATGACAACGATTTCGACTTGTTTGATCTGATGTGAAAGGGATCAACTACATTTCTCATAAATAAATATAGTATGTTTAGCAAGAACCTACGGACCACCTGGTACATTCCTGCGTAGATTACATTCTACCCAGGAATTATTTTACTAGACTACCCAGGTACTATTTTCCCATACTGTACTACGCAGATCTACATACCGGCGGCTAGCTGGCTTGAGCTCTCCAGATGATCTTGGAGTTGAAGTGGCGGCCACTGGATACCCCCTGGTACCGTAACGTAAGTACATCTGGTACACGTACAGGACGTCAGAACACGTTTCCACTTCTTTTTCAAGAGACCCAGCCTGCTTTCTAGGATTTTTGGCGCAACAGAATGAATCTCCAAGGGCTATCTCCATCCTCTCTACCTGGGCCGGGTATGAGTTCCTCACGGTACACCATGTAAGAACCCCAATGCTGAATGCTGTAGGGGAATGGTACGAATCTTCTTTCAATGTGAATAGAAGACGGCCTGCTTTCTAGAAATTTTGGCGCCAGTAGTGTGAATCTCGATGAGCTGTCTCGATGGCATGTCAGATGAGTGCCAAACGGCAAGAGCACCATTACCTACCAATGAATAATGGGGATATGCTGCCGATGTCATGGCAGGCTCAAGCTGGGCGTTCAAGGTTTCGTGTCTTGTACAGAAGACAAAAGAGATCGACGACGTGTAGAGAAAAAGGCGTTCAAGGGTGCCAAGCTGGCTAATCTAGGTTGGAGTAGACGGCGGACGACAACGTGTGGCGGAGGAAACCCTTGCTGATTGTGGTTCCTCGGGAACGGACAACAACGTGTGTGGAGGAAAACCCTTGCTGATTGTGGCTCCTCAGGGGGCAATGCATCACTACAGATTTCTTCTGCGCATCCACGGGGCACTCGATGGACTGCATTGCTCTGGTGTAAACCTAACCCACAACTTATTTCTCCAACACGTAACAATTAATTACAAGAATCTAGAATAGTTATCATCTGAGACTATTTCCTCTCGAACATACATCGGGGTCGTCGCTTATGCGAATGCCAGAACGGCAAGGATAATAGTCACTACGGTCATGACCTTGTTTGCCATAATCGTGTCGGTTGAGAATCCAGCATCATCCATCTTGAGAAGGAGGGCAACAGCATTTCCGACAGCAAGCATCTTCAATGAGCCGTATCCGGTACTGTCGAGCTTGAATAGAGCGCAAGCAACTGCCGTAATGAGGGCATTTTGCGCAAACAAGTCGGTGGTGACGGCGTCAGCGAGCTGTACAGAAAAGAAAATGACAAAGAGTGAGTTCAGAGATCATGAGAAGGTCTGAATGTGGCGAATACAATCGCATATGACGATACTCACCTGAGTGGCTTCTCCTCCTGTTTGTCCAGCAACGAACTTGCTAAGAGATCCACCGGCGTAAGCTGTGGTGGCGGTCTTGGCAAGCTGCATGGCCAAATCGCCATCGACTGGGCCAAGGGCGGCTCCTCCGCGAACATTGATGGCCTTAGGGAGGAAGGCTGGGCGTTCAGCAAGGGCAACGGCAAGGATGGTGAGGAGCAGAGCGATGATCTTCATGTTGGCAGACGGTTAATTTGGAGATTGGCAGGTGCAAAGTAATGTACGTTGGACTAATAGTGAGAAAGTTTGAAAAAGATCCGATTTTGGAGGTGTCAAGGGGGTGTCAAGAAATGGTATCTTGCATCGCCAGCTTCAACTGAAAATATCTGACATCTTTGTCGATCCCCACATAGGCAGTTCCAGTGGAAGTTGCGTAGCAGTGACAGCATTGGTTTCGTGTCAGATGATTGGTGTCAATAGGTACCCGGCACTAACACACATGGTGCTACATGGTAGCTCGGCTGCCGCGTACCTACAGTACACGATGATCAGCTGCACTATCTGTCTTTGGGTAAACCAACGGGTCATCATGTTGGTTGTCTAAACCGAAGTTCTTTTCAGTCTACGCAGTCGAAAAGGTGTCAAGCCGTCATCTAAGCACCAGGAATTGGGACTGGCGGTCCGACCGACGACACAAAATCAACGCTGACCTGTCCAGGCTATTTACAGTATTCAACAACAGGACTGTCCTCGCATTCGCCGCGTCCCATCAATCTGTGTGTCGCACCTTGAAAGACATCAACTGAGGGGAGATAGTTCAGAATGAGAAGGAAGCGGTTGTTTCGGGGGGCGTGTCGGTTCGACACCTGAGGGGGGGAAGCAGACACTCGGCAAGCCCCTCTCTACTACTACATGGGAGGCCCAAACGAACTATTCGAAGTAGTAGTACCCTTGCGAAGCTCCCGTGTTCGTCCCGCATAGTTCGACAAAAGTGTCGCGGTGGACAGGTTCATGCCACTGGCTTCTAAAATCTCCTCGTCGTCTGCATCATCATCACTGCGTCGCTCCAAAAGTCTATTAAATTCGTCACTCAACTTGTCACACGTCGTGGTCGTTTCGTCGGTAATTGGAAACAACGGTGTCATGTTCCAAAGTTTACCCTTGATGAGGGATCGATGTTCGGCCAACGCCACGAGTTGACCACACATGTAGGCATTGAGGCGTCCACAGAGTACAACTGTCGACGGTCGATTGGTGGTGGAGGCCAACTCGTCGGCGTGACCAAACAGAGAACATAGTAGAGCATCATGGTGGGAAATGACATCGTCACGGGAAAGCCCGTCAGCTCTCATGACAACGGGATCCAAGGTTGAAAAGAGTTCGGTAGGGACAGTGCGACTCGAGAGGTAGAGAGATCGGTCGTAGACGCCATTGGTTCCTGTGAATACCATACCACAACTGGCATTGCTAAAGGCTGGTTGAGATTGACTGCCACAGACTTGTGATTCAATGGCAGCCACGTAGTTTCCATAGTCACTAAAGGCTTCTCCAAAGGGCTGAACGAGCCGTCCTGGTTGATCTAAAAAGGCATCGTTCCACAGATCTACCAATGCCAGCAGTAGTGGTAGGTTGTGTCTCGGATTCGTCTCCACCATGTGAGTATCCATCGCATGGGCGCCCATGAGGAGTCCATCATGAACCAGGGTCCAACCAAAGATGATGGACAGCGGCAGAATCGTCATGGTGGAGAGTGTACAGAAGGGTTCCGATCGACAAAAGGCGGGTATCAGAAAGACGGATTCTGGCTTGGAGGCTTGATAGATGCGATCATTGCCCGTAATCAACAACATGTGTTTGGAAAAAATCAGATCCGTTTTGCGCGAACTGTGCGATAGTTGCTGCAACAACCAATGTTTCAACAAGCGCGAGGCTAATCCAGTTGCTTCGTGGCCCGTCAGTGCTAGCGAAATTACTAACGTGGACGCAGCCTCCAGATCGGCAATGGCTTTGCGAGCTGCCACCACGTCAATCGATGACACTAACCGAAGTCGTCGATGACCAATTTCAATGGCTGCGGTGGTAAAGGTGCGGCGTGTCAATAGCTCTGAGAGCCCTTCCTTGGCGGCGTGAAATCCAGCAGGATCTTGAAGGAGGGCTTCGTAAATGAACTTGAGAGCGTGCATGGAGACACCGCTGCCAACCACAATGACATCTCTAATGACACCTCCAGTAACCCCCCGCAACTGACCTCGTCGAACAGATTGTGACAAACGTTGGATACGTTCCCATTCTGTATGTATATCAAAACAAGCATTGGTAGACTTGTGAGGATCGTGCTGGTGAGTGTCTTGTTGTAACACCATGACGGATCCTCGAGGCGCTCGCAGTGCAAGATATAAATGGTGCGTCGGTGGACGATGATAGGGTAACTCTTCTTGCATGAAATCAATGCACCCTCGTGCTTTCGCGAGATGCAACAAGTGATGCAGTGTTTCCAATGTCATTCGTTGTCGTGAAAAGTCGACAATCAGAGTGCCCTCGTCGCTCGATTGAACCGTGACCAAGGACGATACGCGATGGTTGTCTTGACACAATTCATGCAGTCGCAGCGACTGAATGTCATCACGAGCGTGACGAGCGAGAATCGCCCATGCTTGAGATGCAGTGGCAATGGACATATCACTTTCTTCTGTATGGGCTGCTGCTGTTCTTGTTCTGGGTCTGCTGGCTTTGTCTACAGGAGATGAATCCCATTGTCAAATGACGCAATGATGGTGCATTGTGGTGGGCTACAATACAGTACGGCATGCTCTCGGTACACAGTACCTTCCTCCAATCACTTCCACCGTGTGGTTCCATATTTGAATGCTGCAAAACCTGAAACCTCTCTCTCTAGAATTCATGAAACCCATCATTTCTCATTGATGAAGCATATCAACATGTGCTTACCTTCCAAGCCTGATCATAAAGGAGCGAGAGCCACCAACGCTACGTCTCCAAATCGTAAGTTAGTCGCCAGTTTTGCATGATACCTGCTGCCTGACCTCGATTGATTCTCACATTCTGTTGTTCTAACTTGATCTTATTGGGATCCAACGACCTGAAGGAGCTCATAAATCACCATGGGCTCGTCTGCAGTTGCAAAATAACACTGGTGTTGAACTTGTACTTTGTGCAACTGCCCTCATTTTGCTGGTGGTTTTGATCGCTACAACGCAAACCAATCTCCGTATGTGTAAAATGCTAGCTAGTTCCTATGCATTGCGATCGGATCTCCGTATACTGCAAGCTGATATCTATATAATGCAAGCTAAACTCGATGCAATGCAAGCTGATCTCGATGCAATGCCAGTTGCGGTCGATTTTAAAACGCGATATCAAAGCCAGTTGAAATCGACACAGCAGTGCTAGATACTAATGATGTCTATGTACTTCCAGCTGAACTACGAGCTGATATGTATGCATTTCGAGCTGAACCGAAAGCTGATATGATGTAATTCGAGCTTATGTGGATGTAATTCGAGCTAATTCTTGAGATGAGCCAAAGAAGCGTGGGTGCTGCTGGTACTACTGTAGTACGGACTCAAGACCGTGATTCGTGGCTTCTTGGTGTCTATCCGGGGACAAAACAAACGTGTTGATTGTATTTCGAGTAAATTAGGAGTTCATGGATCAGCCTACTAGCTAGGCTTTACGGCTCTTTACTAGAATCCAATCTAGCAAGATTGATTCCCCATCATCAACTACTTCTTGCATAGTCTTCAAGCAACCAATGAATGCAGGCTAGCCTGCGCCGAGTTCGTCGAACTGACGTTGCATGAGGCTGGCAGTGTTGCGTATGCGACTAAGGTACCCCAGCATGAGATGAAATACGAAGTAGCTGGACTAGACTAGACGTCCTCTAGACTACTTGGGTTCCCAATCTTGTGTTCTCGTGGTAGAGAGCTTCAATATTTTGATGTGGAATCAGGAATTCTGTCTGACAACGAAGTGCCATTCGCCTCTTTCGCTTCCTGTTCGTGTCGTGCCAAGTTCGGTTGCGACCCCGCGACACAGCCGCAGTCGTTGAACCACAAGTGAAAAAGTTCTTGGTTGACAACGACCCCGTCAAACCGGCATTCTCTCACGCAGTCGCTGCGAATCATTCACACTCTTGATACACGTCTGGCTCTCTCCCTCTGACGGGATATCAATAAGAAGAAGAACTCGAGAACAACAACAACAACAACATGTCTTCTCCAACTGCTGCTGCTGCTGGTACTACTGCATGTTGTCCAAAGCATCCCAACAATTCGCAACCAACCAAATGCAGCATGTGCAATGCATGGGTTAATTTAGAAAAGGGCCGCAATCGCTTGGCCTTGCAACAGGAGCGTTTGGAGCTAGATCGACAGCTCGTCAAGGCCGAACGCAAAAATCATCGTCGCAGCAATCAAATTGCGTCGCAGTCGCAGGGGACGGAAATTGCCAAGCTGGAAATTCAACTCAAGACGGCGCAACAGCAACATGGGCATCAAATGGAAACGATGCAGAATCAATTGTCGGCGGCGCAAGAGAATGGGAAGATGCAAGAAATTGAATATAGACTTAAATTTCAAAAGCAACAAGAAGATGCCATGGAAGAAGCGAGTCGTCGTATGATGCAGGATGAAGCGGCGCGACGATTCTTGGAAGAGAATGTGGAGTCGCTTCAAACGAAGAATCATGAAATGACGCAGCAACTCGAGCAACTGGAGCAACTCGAGAAATTGAAGAAGGAGCAGGAGCAAGAAATAAAGCGTCAAACAGACGAACTGGAGGGTCAACTGAAGGAGGCCAAGGACGAGTTGGAGCACAAATCAGAAGAAGCGACTCGTTTGACGGCACAATTGGCGAATCATGCGTCTGATACACTAGCTGCGCAAGATGAAATGGATGAACTCCAGGAGGAACTGACGCAACTGAGAGTAGACAAGAATTCGTCGGCTCGAAAAATTCAAGAACTTGAGAGTCGCCTGCAGAACGATCCTGCAGATGACGATGATGATGACGACGAAGCCATGGATGAGTTGCGGGAACAACTAGAGACCGCTCAGTTTGAACGAGAAAATTACGCGATGCAAGTACGGAAATTGGATGAACGATGCAAGACTCTGGAATCGCAGCAATCGAATGCTGTTGGTACTGCTGCTGCCGCCATTGGAGGCACATGCGCGAATTGTGAGGATCTTGAAGAAGAAGTGTATGAATTGAAGTTAAAGCTTAACAAGCGTCAGATTGAGTTCCAGAAGGAACTCAAGGAGTTAAAGCGCGAGCTTGAAGAAGCGCAAAACGGAGGCGAGAAAACTATTGAAACTGTTGGGACGGCAGGTGCAGCAGCCGTGGTAACAACTAAAACGGCGAAAGAGTTGCAAGAGATTCGTCAGATTGAAGTGGACAAGCGCAAGGTTGAAGCGAAGTTTCTTGGCTTGGAAGCCTTGCAAAAGACGACGGAGAAAGAGAAGGAAGCCGTGGAAGCAGAATTGAAGGAGACGAAGGCTGATTTATTTGAGCTGGCGCAGGAGTTGGAGAAAATTCAAAAAGAACATCGACAAGTGACGATGCAAAGACAACTAGACCAAGATGCGATGCAGGAATTCAAGTCTCAAATGGATCAACTGCAGACGCAACAGGACACATATGAATCACGGCTAAAGAAGGATACAGAGGAATGGAATACGCTTGTTGATTCGTTGGGTCAAAAGCAACGGGAAGTCTTCGATCAGACGCTGCCAGAAATAGCGAAAAGTGTGGATGATCTCGAGAAGCAACTTGTTGAAGTCGAACAGATAAAGAGAAAACCGCCGGCGCCATTGCCGCAAAAACCACCTCCAGCGGAAGAGAATGCAGACCGCTTAGACCGACGACACAGTCGCCGTGTCTCTGAGAGGCGACCGCCGCTCACAAAGATGGATTCCCGCAAGAACAGACATGTTACTGAGTTTGATTTCCAGAGCAACAAACAATCTGGCAAATATACTGGCTTTCTGAATATGATGCAGCTACCAGAAGGCCATGGTATCTTGCGAGTTGACAATGGTGATGTCTACGAAGGAGAGTGGGAGAATGGACGTCGACATGGTCAAGGAGGTACGTTGAAGAAATGTGCGATCGTCTGGGCTAATAGTTTTGAAACCTACCTGGCTAACGTGAGTCTGTCCCCATAGTGTACACTTGGTACGATGGTGACCTCTATACGGGACCGTGGCATGAAGGTAAGCGTCACGGTCATGGAGTCTTTGTATTCTCAGATGGTCGTCTCTATGATGGAGAATATGCTCTGGGACAACGAGAAGGGCAGGGAATGTTTGTCTGGCCGTATGGAGCTAAATATGAGGGATCATATGACAAGGACAAACGCAATGGGTTGGGCGAATACCTGTATGCCGACGGCCGAATTTATCGTGGAGAGTACAAGGATGACCGACCCCATGGTTATGGTGTCGAAGTCGCTAAGGATGGAACCGTGTTGTATGATGGACAGTGGGCCTTTGGCGAGTTTGTTGGTGATGGGAACGCTAGCGTGATGGGTTCAATCGTTGATGGTGGCAGAGCTTGATATCCCCTTGACGATTTTGTATTTCTGTGTTATGTCCAGCCAAGGATCTTTGCCCCAGTCTACTATAATGTTATAAAGCCTATAGAGTCTCTCTAGAGCTGGCGTGAGAGTACTGTTAGATGCAGAAAGGATAAGGCATTTTCAAAGACTGAAAAGGTGACCTCGACTGATCGGCTTTAGCGAGCGATAAGGAGTGCGCGCTGCCAGGACTTGGGTTGCTTTTAAGAACTTGCAAATCTTTATTTATTGTATACAACGATTCCCTGCCCTTCTTTCCGATATGCTTACCAGCAGATTTGCTACTTTTTGAAGTACGTTTGGTAGTAGACAAGCATGTTCCACAAGAGAAGCAGTCCATGAATGACAATAATGGCTGGTTGAAAGGATGGATTCCAACCGGGATGGGCAATGTTCAACACCAAGTGGGATGCTAGAACCAATATGGCATATTTCAACCACGGGCCAAGATTCTTATTAATATCGTGAACGTCACTGCTGCTGCTCGTCATTTGGGAGGCGACCCAAAAGGAAGCACCCAAGTAGCATTCGCGGAGGGCAAACATGTAGACGTAAAAGGTATTTTCTGGATTGTAGTCACCGCTTCTGGCAATGAGCTTGTTAAGACGATCGGGTACTACAAGGGCGGGTATCCCAAAGCCCAGAGTACCGAAAGCCATGGTTTTCAAGACAAACTTTGGATTCATCAACTTGTTCTTTAAAACAAAAGAAGAAGAAGCAGAAGCAGAAGAAGAAGAGGGTTCCATTTCGTTGTTGTTTGGCTTTTGGAAGTGGTTTGCCGAACTACTACTGGCAGTTGAAGCACTACATAAGCACGCCAACAGAGCTAACAAGAAGGTAAGTTTCGATGTAGTAGCAGTAGGAGTGAACTTCACTTTCATCGTGTATGTAGCAAGCCTTTGATGATCAATCAATGAGGGTGAGTTTAGGGAAACCGTCGTACGTCCGTCGCCGTACGTTTTTGATGTACAAATAATTGACTTCCAGTCGGCTTTACGGCTACCAGCAGATGCCGGTGCCAATCTTGTCTATGACCTTGCTGTAGCTACACTACTAACAACAAGTGATTTATCGCATACAAATGCCCTCCTCATGCTTAGCACCGGATCAGATACATAAGTGCTGAGCAACGCACTGCGTTGGCTGTCCACAGCAACAAGAGTTGCCATGTGACCAGCAACCATATTATCAGTCGTGGAGAGAGTGGGTTAAGAAAGATGCCAATGCGGGCATATACCGCAGCCAAACAGCACGTTGCATCTTCATGCCAATCACGATTACCCATGACCAGCTTGTCACGCGCAAATTGGTACCGGTTGCCACCCCCACCCCATTTACGCCATAGCGGCCGACCAAGATATGTAATGTACTCTTCGAGTTCCCAATCACCTTTGTAATCGTCTAGCAGAACGTGGTGATTGGTGTCGAGCACAAATGGAGGGAAAAGCAGCATACCGCCTTGAATTACACGTTGCGACTCGTCGTATACACTTTGAGGTGAAATGCTCGAAATCCTAGAAGTTGTATCTGCAAAGATACCAACCCAGTTTGCACCATCCATTTTCAAGAAGCGAGTAACCTTCACAAAAGGTTGTTCTTTCTGCCTCGCAAGTAGGTGGCGAGATTCATCGAACGCAACCAATTCATCGAAAGCGACCACCACCAGGTCATCGCCAGGTTTTATATCTGCATCTGGGTCAAACGACGTGGACACCTCATTCCAAAAGGTGCCAGCTTCTTGAACATCAAAGAGATCAGGATATCTCGATGTTGCAAACTTGCCACGAAGCACATATGCAGCGTGAGTATGCCGTTTTCGAAAGGATGCTTCATCGAAGATGGACTCTAAAGTCAAGAATTCAACTGCGTTCGTGCTTCAACGAGGATACCCTGATGAAGTGTCCCGCATTAACGAGATATATAACAATGGACGTCGCTTGGAAAGCTCACGGAGGGCACGGGATTTCCCCCATCCAGAAGATTGGCACAGGCAAAGTATGGAGAGTAGTATATCTGCGGAAATTTCGATATTCCTGCAGATATATCACGGACATAACAATCCAAGCATTCTATCAACTTTTCAGGGTCCTTGTAATCCGATTCAAAGAAATTCTTGAGTATTTCCGTATCTTGGGGGTATCTGGTTCCGGATCAAAAACGACACACAATTTCTGCTTAATCGGTGTAACATCCTTGCCCTGAAGAGCAGCCTTATAGTCATCATCCCTAATAGCTAACACAGTAGCAAAGTCGCGATTTGGATTGTTGACAAAGGAAGTAAAAGTAGACCTAAGCCATGGAGTGAGCTCTTCTTTGAAAGAAGCATCCAACATATCTTCAAGTTCGTCGAAGGCGTCCTGGAACTCTCCAAATTGAGGCTGTTGCTGCCAGATTCGACTTCGATTGGTCGGTTGATGCTGGGGCAGAGTGACACGAGACGAAGGAAGGAACGCAAGAGCCGACGGTGCCCAACAGCAAAGAACCAGGAGAAGCATCATGGTATTGTGTGGTATTGTTCGTTTCTCGATCCAAATATGCACGACTGACTCACTCCGTCAAAAACTCTATTTTGGTACTCCAGTAGACTGTAGTGTACTGTACTGTAGTACATGCACTGGATGTTCTTTGACGTTTCATATTTAGACACTGACAGAGCACCCAACGGATAGATTCTGTTTGTGTGTAGTCTACATGTATCTCGAATCACATGCAATCGGAAATGAAATTTTGGGCCATTTCCAACTGAGGGAACAATTTTATGCTACGGAACGTCTTTCTCAGTGATCTTCATCATAATGTTTAATTGTAATCCATGGCCGTTAAACTGTGAGAATTGAGGCTATTCTGAAGTGCCATGTTGACAGTTGAGAGACATCTTTTAGACCTGTTGTTCACCATGATTGCGGTTTCGACGATGGTGGATGCTGGGGCGGGGACTGCACCAGATAGTCCGAAGCGCCGAGAGGTAGACGCTGTCGAGGTGAATGATCAACGAAAGCAAGAGGAGGACCTGGTTGTTACAGAATCGTCCAATGTTGCGAGAGCAGTACCCAGCCCGTGCAAACCTTCTCGATTGTACACTTCAGTTCTCTTTGCACTTCATGTTGTCGGCGTTATTCTGTGCTGGATACTTGCAGTTGTCTTTCTTTCTCGCCATTTGTATCACCAATATTATGAGCCTATCATCGAAAATGCGGGACGAGTTGCGCAGAACCACGCGCTGAAACAAGATTTTACTTACTATTACCGTACCTGCTCTGCTGCGGACCTTTCAGCCACCAAGAAGACAGCCTCTGAAATTTTGTTGAAGAACAGCACATCTGGTGATGAAGCGGTAGATCACATGATGCGGCATGGGGTATCGGTGGTCCCAAATGTGCTTTCCCCGTCCACTGTGAGGGATCTCCGAGCCTACATTGTCAAACGCAATACCCACCTGTCGAAGAAGGAGCGCATCTACGTCAACCCAAACAAGAACAGACAAGCGTTTGCCATTGATCCAGTGGAAGATGAATCGGTTGTCCAGGCCCTCAAGGACATTGGAAACCACGAAATCTTGCGGCCAATGCTGGAAGGATTGGTTGGACCGGATCCAGCCATTACGGAACTCGCTACCCTGACAGCTCACCCCAAAGCCAAGGCGCAGAATTGGCACAACGACGTGATTGCAGAGGGTAGTGCTATTCAGTTTGCACGAACTCACTCACACTCATACTCAATGTTTATCGCGCTGCAAGACACGACACCGGAAATGGGTCCTACACGAGTTTGTCCTGGGACTCACTATTGCTGCAACAGCCAGGAAGATATGTGCAAGCGCAAGGCAATGCTACCCTCCGACGCTACAGGTACTGGAATTTGGCCTGCAGGTTATGGTACGATATTCAGTCAGCAAACGTGGCATCGGGGAGATGCATACAAAGGAAAGGAGGGACCTTCTCGTGTCATGTTCATTATCAGTTTCACGTCCCGACCAAAACTTGGTGTCGATGATCGGCAACTCTCCAGAGGAATATTTTGTTTCACAATGTGGAACGTTTGGGGTCAAACGTGGCAGGATCTTCTAGACCCACGCAAGCACATGACGACCCTTTCTCGCCACCTCCGAGCCTTGGCAATTTGGAAGGCCAGCGACCGAAACTGGGGATTAGATTATCTCACAAAGACAGTAATGGGATTAGCGTATGGTCAAAATCGAGCTGAACCCTGGAGATTAAAAGAAATCGTGGAAGATGTCGGATACCCGTCGTTTCTGAATGGACCTGTTACTGAAAAGCCCGATGCATGGACGGTTTATGTGAAACATACGCTACGAAACACCTGGAATTGGTTGCTAGCTTTGAACATTACCGTCATAGCAGCAGTGGTGACTATGAAACGCGCGAAAACGCAAAACGGTCGTCGAAAGGTCAGCAGGTTGCTGATTTTCGCCTACTTGCTTCCGTGCCTCCTGCTTTGTGCACAAGTCTACCGCGTAAAGACTTCGGAATGGGGAAGGAGTGTGATCCGCGGAATGGCCTATCGAGCGCCCTTCCCAAAGTTTCGTGACGAAGATTTCGTTCCAGTCCCTGACCATCCTACAACTATGCCTGAACACTACGACGTTCTCTTGGGCACTCGATTCGATGCCTCGTTCTTGGGAGCGTTTGATCGATGGCTTGACTATCACCCGGGCAATCAAGTCTACCGCGACGCCGTACAGTACTCAGGCAGCTTGGTGAAACCATACGACGGACTTCCTCATGCCATTCAGGAACATCTCGTATCGTTAGTATGGGATTCGATACAGCCGGGGCGTATCTTGACGCAGGACTGGCGAAACGGGGATTGGAAGGTCTTGCCGAAAAGTGAACAAGTGGAAGCTATACGCCGTGACCTAAAGCGAAGCTACGACCCCCATCTAAGAGTTGTGGATCAAAAGGTTCGACGGAACCTTGCCCATTGTCGGTTCTCAGCATCTCACCGTGAGACCAGGCTTGCCGTTGAATGCCAACAGTACCTGGTGAATCTGCAGAAGCGATTGTTCGAAGGAACGGACCAGCATCACGATGTTGTGGGCTCGGCAAGTGTTGCCAGCGAGACTTTGTCGAAACCCTGCTCTCGCAAATCTGCGCTGAAGGTCCCTGAAAAGGCAGCAGGGTCTCAAATCCCAAGAACATTGAGATATGATCGTCGATGGCTTCGTGGAGAGAAAAATTCTTCTGGAGGCTTTCAGAAAGGCGATTCTGTTGTTGCCGACGTTGATGACGAAGGTCAATGGGTCAAAGGGACCATTACGAAAATTCATCGAAGAGGTGCCTTCAATATTGAGTTTAACGATGGAACCAGGCTCGAGAAGGTCAATCCCTTTTTTGTCAGACGCCTTGTCCCTATTGTTGAGGGACTAAGGATCGAGATCTACATTAAAAACAAGCCGGACGCGAGAGGCAAAGTTGTACGAGTCCGACCGAACGGCCGCATCGACGCTGTTTATACTGGGAAGGAAAAGAGGGGAACAGTGGTCAACAATATTCTGAAATCGCAGTACTACCCGTTGGAATATTTTCGATAGTCCTATCAGTCATTTCCCAAAGCCCTTGTTGTTGTAAAACTAATGTTTGCAAGACCTGCAATCTCTACTCGATAATAGAACCGCAACTTGTACCTTGTTACCTCCAAAGTTTGTAGAATCTTGATCAGCGGTGGAGATATCTGACCACTTGCTGGTAATATAAGCTCTGGATCAAGATTCCTGCTGATGTGTTAGTTCCCCCGCCCCGTGCTATACAGAGATGGATGGAGTTTCAATCAGTCATTGAATATCGGTGTCAATATCGGTGTCACCGAAAGGCACAGCAGGATCAGCATAACTAGTTACTATTACTGGACCCCTCGACAAGGCTCATGCGTAGACTACTGACAGTAGTCTAACGGATGCGAGACCCTTTTTCTAATCGCGGTATATTGGTTCTAAGCGCCAACAAGGTTGAGATGATATCATACAACCAACCAATACGTGACCCAATTATAACGAAAGCTTCAGGTTGAAATGCCGTTCTTCGTCGACCACTACCATAATGGCGTGGATAGAACTCTCAAGTGTGATAGTAGCCATTACGTTGGCTTCCAAAACGGGACCGTTACCTGACTTTGGTGTCGTCACACCATGTGTGTCTGTTGATCCTTTTTGTGGAAACACATGTTATTGAATAAAGAGTGTGCAGTTTACAGTAAGCTCTAATCATATCTGGATTGGCGATCTGTAACCTCTCGAGTCGACAAAATTGTGGGCACTAACGTCTCTTGCAGTATCATGGTTTGTGAGCAGCCAAGCCCAATTTCCGTCGAGCAGCTTGCGTTTAGTCTTGTGTGACAGTGAGATGACGGTTGAAGGAAGTACTTTTCTTGGTACATATTCTACGTTACTGGTACAGAGAGTCATTTGAGCGCGGGAACAATTTTTCGAAATCTTGATTTGCCAGATTTGAAAGCTCACCACGCTGTCCAATCTCCAATTCCCACATGACTGCAAGACTAACTTGATTGATGCATTATTTGAACACAAGCACATCAAGTCTTGCTTACACATCACAGACAGGGGAGTATCACTCATCACAAGTCATCACAAGACCCCGAAAGAAGGAGAGAATTGCAAATTATTCACTAACTGACCATGTTGTTTCGTAAGGATTCAAGGAGGACACCGGAGACATCACCGGAAACGTCTCCAGTGAGCAAGAGAGAGATTGTTACTCCAATTTTTACTCCATCACCATCACCAACAACACGTAATAATAGTCGTCAGCGTCACACGTTTACCGTCACACGAGAGGAAGTGGCCCGTGGAGAACACTCCGTGGCAGTGGTGTGGCTCTTGAAGGAGATTCCAGAAGCCACGCGTTTGGAAGTTCGATTCTTTACGGGGGATGATCGCGAAATGAGTCTGGAATTCACCTGGTCCAACGACGACGCCGTGAGTCGCTCGGTGGACATTGAAGTTTCCACAGAACAAGCTGTACCACTTGGAACAACTCTCTTGTGTATGATTGCTGAGTCGGCCAAGAATCTGAAGGAACTCAAGCTCTATTCTGGTTTGGAGCGTGTGGATGAGTTGCAGTTGAGCAAACTGCTCGGCGCTTTCTCGTTGACAGGACACTGGGAGACCTCACTCGAGAAACTCGAAATCAACTTTAGTTGCATTGAAGATGGAACCTTCTCCAAGCTTCCTTGCTATCCCATGAACCTTAGGACGGTCATTCTCGACAGCTGCATGGTAATGGAGGAGAGTGAATTGGGGGACTTTCTCGCACATCTTCCCAAACTCGAGAACTTTCAAGTCATTGGAAACTCCAAAGAAGACAGGCTGAATACCCAACTCATTGAGTTTTGAGAGGCGGGTTTGTGTACCTTTTCACACACACGACATACACACACACACTGTGCTGTTTCACATCATCTCCTATATGTATCATACAAGGATCAGAGTTCGATCCAAGTTGTCATTGCAACCAGGGCATCGTACTAATGGGTTAATTAACAATGCTGTCCCTTGATTGAGTTGTGCTGTAATAATCTCTCAAGAAGTAGGGGTTGGGTCCTACACACGACCTGTCAAAGGTCTTCTCTTTTATTTAGGGTGGCAAAATCAAAAACCCAAACCGTAACACGGATCAAAGACGGTATTGGACATCCCGTTTACTCAGGCAAGTACTGGAGTAGCAAGAAATATCATCACATTCACCAATGCGACCGATCATACATCATGTAAGATATAGACTATGATAGGACACTGTTCTTGTGACAACTTCGGGATTTCACGGCATGCGAACATCATTGGATGGCGACTGACTGACTGACTCTGGTCACACACGTCGTGGTAAACTTCAAACTTGGTCTCTAGATAGAGTAACAAGTACCTGCCAGGTAGGTAAAAGCCAGTGGACCGACTACATTGCTAGTATTGGAATGAAGCCTGCGCAACTGCATCCCTCGTAGTGTTCGGAGAAATGCAACTAACAAACAGGAACAGCTTCATGGAAAGATTGCAACAATGCAATGGAGGGATCCAACCCGGCGTACGACCGTCGAGAGAGGTTGGTGATGATGGCAGGAGAAGACTGGTCCTTTGAGGCCGATCATCAATGAACACCAGCAAAGAGGAGGTGGCTGCTGTTGTGAACAGAGTGGAACTAATGGAAGCGTATGTTCGAACCATGGGTTGTTGTTTGTGTGTGGGCGCATGACATGTCCCGCGTTCCAATCAAATCAGTCTTGGATAGCAAGCCAGCAATCGCGTCACTGGATTGCATCCAGACCATTACTCAGGATGATTTTCTCTCAACTGCCGATGCGAAGATCTCCAACCTTGGAATGGAGCATGTGTACATATCTTTCGGTTCAAAGAGGGGGTCTGCTGTTTCTATTGGCGTGTACAAGATACAATGACGCAAGTTCGTCGCTGTGTGGGATTCGATTGGATCTCATTCAACTGGCTTTAGCTATTTACAGCTGTTTACAGGATCAAAAAGATACTTCTCCAGATGGTGACAAATGAGTATCGTAGAATCAACCTTAGCCATGATAAAAAGAAGATTCTGAGAAAGATACGCACCTAAATGTCTGGCACATAAACTTCTGCTAAGTGAAGCTGTCACATAATAACGTATACATTGCCGAATATCAAAATAGAAAACAAACGGCCAGGAACTCTCTTTTGAATGATCCGCGTGCGGGAACATGCGACGAATAGAAACTTCTGGAGTGGAAATTGACAATATTCATGGCTCAATACTTTGGGAAGCCAGTCGACCTCATTTCCTCGTTGGGAACGTTTGAATTTCAACATTTTGCCCCCCCCCCCGCCAATTTTTTCGTATTATTATGGCCATACGTTTTTGGTACTCCGCAACCCACACACGTAGCCTCTCACATCTTTGCTCCCCTTTTTGTATCCAGATTTGTCCACAAGCCCCCCCTGCTTCTTACACAATCTTGTTGTGTGTGATAGATTGCATCTAAGAACAGTACATTCATACATGCACATGTTGTTGGAGCATTGGAAGACGCCTCATAGACAACAACTCAAAAGCATCTGAAAGTAGAGACAGACTTTGCACCTCTCTCGTTGACAACCCCAACGAAACTTGGTGATATACGTAGATCTATATTTGCATAGAGGATACACTCTCTCTCTTTTTCCGCCAAAGCAGCAGCAATGCAGCTGAAGACTGCAATGCATGCACATGAATGGAGACCAAAGCCAACAACAACAACAACAAGCAATACTTCTCTACTAGAGCAGCGAGACGCAGTCGGACAACGTGACAACAATATACTACACCAAAGCAATGCTGCTGATCCATTGGGTCGAGTGCGCTGGGAGAATGAAGGAGCCTCAAATTCTTCCATATGGTCCGCTCGTCATGAAGATTCTGCATCCTTTCAATCATCCTACAGTTCCATCAACAGTGGTGGTGGTGGGGGTGCCGAACGAGATTTAGTTTCAGGAATGAATGATCTTTCGTTTCATCATCAGCAGAGACAAACAGGAGCAGCACCAAACAACGCTGTTGTACAACTGCAACAACCACCACCCCGACCCTCATCCTTGCAAATGGCAGCCTCACGATACAACAACAACAATGCTCCATCGATTTCTGGCTCTTCCCTGGCATCATCATCCACCACTGGGAATAGTTCCATCCCGGGGCTAACAACTGCTTTTTCTGGATCCACAAGTCAGTACAGCTCCAACAGTTCATCGTATCACCCCAAGCCCAAACCAGGCGGCAACAACTCGTTGTATTCTGGTGGTCAAAAGCAACAGAGCAATTATCCAACCACTACTACTACTACTCAACAAGCCATGCCGACTGGTCCACCACCTGGCTTTTTGTCTCCAATTACAACATCCAACACGACGCGACGACGATCTGGCGAGTACAACAACAATGATTTGGATACTTCCAACAGCAGCTCACAGCGTCAAAAGCGTCGTAACCGAAACCGCAATCGTAAAAACAACAACAACAATAACAATCAGCAGCAGCTCAAAAGCAGCAACAACAACCACAATCAGCAGCAGCAGCAGCTCAACACGACATGCGACACGACGGAATCAGAAGCACTCCGATTGTTGAACGACAACAGCTCGTTCAACAATTCAGCTACTAGTTTCTCCATTGCATCCTCCAAGACTCCCATCATGTCGGGCGTCGAACGACCCATTCTTCCTCAACACCATCATCATGCGCCAGCAGATGAGGAAGCATCTGACGACGACGATAACAACAACAACGGTGGTGTTCCTCGCACCACCAAGAAGCGAGATTGGTTGGTACGTATGAATCGAAAGTTAAAGGAGATTCCCGTGGGAGAGTTGGATCCCTCTACAACACCATTGGCAGCCATTATGAATGCGTGGGCCAAAACAAAGTCGTCCCAGGGAGCCAGTATGGTGGAATTATGGTTGAATCGAGCGCAACAAGAATACGAGGCTGGTAATACCAAGGTGACACCCACGACCAAAATGTATACCATGGCAGGTAAGGACGGACGAGGAGGATGGGATGTTGATCTATTATTTATTCTTGTGCTGGTTGGTTGGTTGTGACTGAAAGCATGCATACTCGTTGCCCAACTACTAGCAAATCTAACAATTACTCGATCTTTCTCTTCTTCCAGTCGACGCTTGGGCCAAGAGTGGCGAGGGTGGTGCCGCGGCAACACGTGCCGAGGCCATTCTCCAGCACATGAATACCTTGTACCAAAAGGGAGGCCGTCATGACAATCTACGACCCACGACTGGCATCTTTAACGCCGTCATTAATGCATGGGCACGCAGTCGCGAAAAGATTGCCCCCATGCGTGCGGAACAAATCTTGGAGTGGATGAACAAGCTGCATCAGAATGGAAATTTGGACATTCAGCCTGACAAGTATACCTTCAACACTGTGATTCATGCGTGGGCCAAGAGCGGCGGAAAAGAGGCAGCTCAGAAAGCACAGCATTTGCTCGACAGCATGCATCGAATGTACCGGAGTGGTAACTCTGTAGCCAAGCCGGACACAATCACAGTGAGTATTGTTATTATGGAGAGATGATGATGATGATATATCAAACGATCGCAACCCTCTTACTCAACAGAATTCTCTTGCTTTTCACAGTACAATGTTGTGATCAACGCGTGGGCCAAGAGTGGTGGAAAAGGAAGCGCCAGAGAAGCAGAGAGCCTGCTATCCAAAATGCATATACTGCACAAGAGCGGTGATCCAGACATTAAACCTAATGTAGTGACGTATGGAGCAGTCATTGATGCGCACGCCAAGAGCGGCGAGCGAGGGGCAGCGGGGCGAGCGGATGCCCTGTTGGCGGATATGATTCAACAGCACCAGGCGGACCCAGTGACGAATGCTGATTTGCGACCCAACACATATGTCTTCAATACTGTCATCAACTGCTGGGCCAAGAGCAAGGAGCAAGACGCAGCTTCAAAGGCGGAAGAGATGCTGGTCGCGATGGGGAGACTGCATGCATCTGGAATTCCAAACCTCAAGCCTGACGCCTTCACGTACACTGCTGTTATTGACGTAAGTGCTTATTCTCGTGTGCACAAGAGTCGTGTCTTCAATCATGTAAACATCACAACTCAACCTCTTCCTTCAGGCCTGGGCTAAGAGCGGATATCGCGGAGCAGCGACGAGGGCAGACCAGCTGTTGGACAAAATGGAAGCCAAGTACCAAGCTGGTGATGCGGATCTAAAGCCAAACACCTTCACGTACAATGCGGTCATCAATGCACTCGCCAAGAGCGGTGAGCCTGGTGCTGCCGCGCGTGCAGAACGTGTGCTCCAAAATATGGTGAATCGACACCGTGGAGGCAACGATGATGTCAAGCCGACTACCATCAACTTCAATACTGTTTTGGATGCATGGGCAAAGAGTGGCGGGGGTCGCGCAGCTGCGGAACGAGCAGAAGAAATCCTAGAGTGGATGGATCGTCTGAACAAGAACGGAAACAACGAAGTGAAACCAGACACCATCACTTTCAATGCCGTGCTTGACGCTTGGGCAAGATCAGGCGATCGAATGGCGCCACGTCGAGCCGAACAGATCCTCGATCACATGGACGAACTTTACAGGGCTGGCAATAAGGGTGTCAAGCCAGATACGTACACGTATAACACTTTGGTGAGTGTGACACAGCGAAGCACTGTGCGGTGCAATGTTGAAATTCTTCTTAAACTCACACCATAGATTCTTTTTTTTCGCAGATTAACGCATGGGCAAAGTCGGGTGAAAAGGGAGCCGCTGCTCGCGCTGAGCACGTGCTCTCTGTCATGGAACAGAGATACCGAGATGGCGATAACGACTTCAAACCAAATACACGTACTCATACATCAGTAATCGACGCTTGGGCTAAGTCTGGAGAAAAGGGTGCGGCCAAACGAGCAGAGCAAATCTTAAATGCAATGCAGAATCTCTACGACAAAACTGGTGACCCAGATGTGAAGCCCAATGTACATACCGCAAACGCTGTTTGCAATGCATGTGCCTTCACAAAAATCGACCAAGACAGAGCTGAGGCACTCGAGATTGCCTTTCGTGTTTTCGATTGGATCAACTCTCAGAAAGACATGCAAGCTGACGCATACACTTACACCATTCTCTTGTCTGTCTGTGCCAATCTGCTTCCGAGGGAGGACAGAGCAACTCGTTATGCACACGCGCGGGCCTTTTTTGACAGCTGCTGCACCGCTGGTTACGTTAACGACTATGTGTTGCGCAAATTACGTCAAACGGTCACCGAAGAAGAGTATCTTTCAATGGTTGACTACCGCAACGATGTCTCTTCCTTGCCTCATGCGTGGACGCGGAATGCCAGAGTCAATAGCTCATCCTCAAACCGTCGAGGTGGTGGGGGTGGTCGCCATCGAAGACGCAAGTGAGCGTCAACAAATCATCATTCATATCATTTTTTATTATTCATAGCAATGGAGAATCCGTTCAAGGTTTATAATATTTCAAAAAGTTGCTAAACGCCTACCAAGCACTTATCACAACGTAATCCAGTAGTCTAGTCAGAGGTCAGAGTAGCAAATACAGTGTACAAGCGCTTGTGAGAAAAACAGACATCGTGAAGCGCACGTCCCCAGACCGCCGTGCGTCATGGTGGATGTGTTGTGCATATACATGTAGATATAGTCTCTACTGGTAGCCGTCCGTCAAGCACTATAGTTGTAGCTATAGTCTACCCGAATGCATTGCAGCAAGATGAGATTCTGAAATGCCCGAGTGATAGTCAAGCCATCGATCAAGAGCTCCCAAGAACGACGAATAGACTCGAGTGCCCAAGAGAACGTCTACGTTGTAGTGATCAGGCATGGTTGTAGGATGATCAGCGACTGGAACAAGAGCACGAAGCTTGGAATGGGCGCTCGAAAGGCCATTCCGCGGATCACACTCCTCCCACATTCCGAGGTCTTGTCGCCGTAGATTTGTGCATACAGCATCAGGTAGAGAAGCAAGTAAGCGACAATCAGCACCCAATGCCGACCTTTCGACGACTGTTTTGCGTTTTCGTGCGTTTCATAGTCACCACTACTGTTATGACAGCTATACCCGGAGGTATTACTACTTCAGCAGGAACTGTCTATACCTGGCAGCAACAATGCGTGCCTTGGCGTAGGCTTGCCACCTTTCGTATAAGGTATAAGCTTGTGAGGCATATCGGGTCACCGCAGCCCTGTCCCCGCGAGAAAGGAGAGCCTCAGCGGCTCTTTCGTTCGCGAGTGCCTGATGGTTGGGGAAGGAGTGCTCTGCCATTGAGTTGATCGCCTTGTCGTATGCTGCTCGAAGCTCTGCTGTGCTAACATTCGGCTGGGTTGATTTCTGCTCCGCCTGCAGTAAGGCCAGCAACGGCTCACAGTTGACATTGCCCATGTCGACCCACTGAGACAGCTTCTTCATGATCTTCAGGGCTGCCTTGCGGTGTTTTCGTCTGCCAGTTGCTTGGAGCATTTGAAACATTGCGATGCCAGCAAAGAACGTGGCAAGCCAATTCGTTGCCATTGCACGCTCGTGCTTTCGTAGCTCCACAATCACGCTTTGACAAGGCTCCCAGTTACCCATGTAAACACACAAGAAAAGCTTATCAAACGCCAGGATTTGAGCACCCATTTGGTTCTTGTTTGCAGCATTCTCGGCCCTCAACTCGGATTCGTCACACGCCTCACCAGATAAGACGAACGGATCGCTAGACATACCGGCAAAGTTTTGGATCAGTTGAAGGTGCGGACGAATCACTGAGAGAAGGGGACCATGCTGCAACGCCTCGGCTTTTGCCCGTATCATGCGTAGATCTTCTTCCAGCTCAATCAGAGGATATCCACAATACAAAGACATCGAAACCGCTGCACTGCCTCCTATCACACTGAAAAGATGATCACCTACTCGAGATCCAACATCGTATGCCCTCGTACAGGGCTCGACCGATTCTTCAAGGGGGCGTTGCCAGTGATTCACAAGAGTATGGACCAGGACTAACGTGCTTGGCTGCGCAGAGAACTTTGTACGCTGCAGCATTCTCAAAGCCAGGCGACCATATCGCACGCCCTTTTTGAAGTCCTGCATTTGAATACACGACACTGCCAGCATCGCAAACGAGTACGGACTCACTGGTGAAACACCGTGAACAACCGAGAGGTATGCACTACGAAACGATACACAGGCCAGCATCCATCGGGAGTCGTAGAAGAATGCATACCACGACAATGTCCAAAGTATTCTAGCAGCCGCAAGCTTCCTCTCATCCTCCATCTTAGGCAACGCAAACAACTCTTCGTCAGACAACTTCTTAACTCTGTTCCACACTCGAACAAACTCGTACACTGCATGAACTGGTGTCGCCCGTCGTGGGAACGGCTCTCCCAACTCTCGGAGTACACGAAAAGCAGCAAACCCAGCCTCCTGAAGGCGACCTTCTGACCCATATACGTTGATACGAACTTCATGGGCCCGTAACTTGTCCGTCAGACATTGAGCGTGCGTGAGAATGCGGTCTGTCATCTCGAGGGCTTCGTCTAGTCGACCGCTGCCAAAGTTTTGCTCTGCGGCTGTGCTATACAATTCCAAACACAAACTGTATTCGTTCTTCCAATCTGAGGGGTCGAGCAGTGACATAGCATGGTCGAGAAATCCTGTACAGTAAGCGCCCCGACGTGCGGCCAGTACCCCAGCTCGCAAATTAACTTCAGCAAGCTCAATTTTCTCTCGTTTCGTCACTACCAGTAGTTTCCCCTTGTTCATGTGCTCTGCTGCCATTAGAAGCATAGCACTGTCGGAGGAACTCTCATTTAGTTGGCCATGTACGTGTCTGCCGATCCTCAGGTGGAGCTTCATGGCTTCGGTTGGATCCATGGACTTGTAAAGAAACTCGTGTATAGAATCATGAGTGAACTTGAAAACGCCATCACTTCGCCTCTCGATAAGGCCTTGGTTTACCGAGGTGTCCAGCACTTGTTGTACCTTGGTTTTCAGGCTCTCCACTGTAGGCCTGCAATCGCATTTACTCTCAGAGTCTATTGCGCGGAACACATCCACCACAATCGCAAAAAGCAAATCATATTTAAAATCGAACCCAAGAAATGAAGCCAGCTGCAAGCACTCTCTGATGCGTGGGTCCAATCGCTCCATACGATGCGACACTAGGGACATTACATTCTCTGAAATGTTTGTGTTCTTCAGAATGAGATCAGTGCTCCATTGCCACTGATCCTCTGTCTCGGAAAAAGTGAGCAAATCACGTGAATTCAGCAAAGCCATGAACGATCGAACATGGCAAACGTTGCCAAACGTCTTCGTTTTGAGCACTCTGCTCAGAGGCTCAGTGGTTTCCTTGTCCATCTTCAACATTTCTGAAATCAGATCGTTGATACCGTCTATACTCAGGCAACTGACTTCAATGGTCGTAACGGGCAACTTGCAGATCCCCTCGAACCATGCTCTACTGCAATCGCCAGTCGCTGCTGTTGCAACCGGAAATGTACCATCGCCAACACTTTCCTCATCTCGAAAAGCTGTCACGATCAACACACTTTCCCACTCAGGGTCAGAAACAAAAGCCTTTATGAGCTCTCGTGAGTTCTCGTCTACCCACTGCATGTCGTCAAAGAATAGTACAACAGGATGCTCAGGTGCTGCGATTGCTCGTACAAAGGATTTACACAATGTAATGAACTGAGATACCACCTTGCCTTGCAGCAAGATACTCTCTTCATTCTGTGGCAATGATGATGTATCTTCCACATTATCCACCAGAAATCGTAGGTTGCTGATTTGTCGAATAAGAGTGCTAATTTCGGGTCCCAATGCATCCTTGACGGCTTCTCGTATGCGATCCACATGACTGCTCTGCAGAACGAGATCCACAAGATCCGTGAAGCAGGTCACAATGGCCGAATAGGGTAACCCATCTTGCTGTACTTGCTCAAACTTTCCACCGGCAAAGAACCCGCGTCTGGTTGCCATGTAGTTGCAGAGACCACTTTGAACCAATTGCGTCTTGCCAGAACCACTCACTCCGTGAACGCAAATCACTTCCGAAGAGGAGCTCAGCATTCGTTCGTACACCTCCTTGAGAGTCTGCATCTCGGAAGATCTACCAGCGAGTACAAGAGGAGCGCTTGAGAGATCTAATCGTTCCTCTCCACCTTGCTCCTCCTCGAGGACGAGACTATCGTTGGAAAGAGAACTCACGATGCTGACTGTAGCAGCATTGTTGGAACCCCGGCGACGTGGAGACAAGCTCTTCGTTTGAAAGGTGACCTCATTGACACCAATCATCGTGACTTTATAGTCCAGCTGGTTTATAAAGGATGATTGAACTCTTCAAAGCTGGTGCTTGACGAGCGGAAGCAAGCAACTCAACAAGGGCCTTGTTACCTTGAGGAATTGCTCAAGTTGAACGAGAAGCTGAAAACGAATTTATTGCTCTGTTGCCTGGAATAGGAGTCACGCAACATAGTTCAACAAGACGTGTCCGTGTCTAAAATTTGTTCTTCACTTATGGCGGAACAAAGGGGTTTAGTACGAATTACGTTGACCGGCACTCATATTGTCCTAGTATTTGTAAAATAGAACGATCTCGACGTGACGCCATCTTTGTCACAGATTTCTGCGACTTTACTCTGCTGGGACGGACAACACTCCCCAGGCTGGCCATACTTTGCACTCCCCTGGGCCATCCTTATCTACAATCAAAAACTCACCTTATCTACAATCAAATTCTACGGCTTTTCTACGGTCACCTTGGTATGTCATCCTGTCCCAGGGCATGAGAGGTTCAGATTGTTGGTTGAAGAGGTGTGCAACCTAGGTATAACTGAGGCGCCACTCCTAGGGATTTCCCCTCTGCCAGTCACAGCAAGGGAGTCGACTGGGCTGAGGTGAGAGCCCCTTTCACCCTCTCTATCCTTTGCACCATTGTCATCGTGCTAAGAAGCAAAATCACAACCACAACCCAATTATCGGTGGTATTATTATATTATCTTATTTGCTCATCTATTATTTCTCTAGCTCCATCCATCTCTCTTCGTAACTCTGATTGAATAAAAGCTTGGTCTATGTCCAAGCATCTCACGTCCAAGTCGAGCTGGCAAGCCAGAGCAGCTACCAACCTGTTAGACGCAGCAGATGCCGTAGGGGCGAAAGTCTCAAAGTAATCTACTCCCTCTACTTCGTTCCTCTGTGTACAGCCGCCACGTTTTTTTTTACCTTGGGTTTTCACAGTACATTGGAAGGGGTTGGATCGCAAGTGTCGTCGGTTCTCAGAAAATCCCACACATGCCTACTTCTTTGCGTGCCGGATTGCAAAAGAGATGACCAAAGTTGGAGTTGCCTTTGAAGTTCTGGACAAAGGACAAAAGGCACCCATTGGTTGGAGGAAGGTAACCGGCCACCTCATATGGGATGTGAATATGGACTTCACGAGGAAGGCCAGATGGGTCCTTGATGGACACAAAAGGAACCCCTGACCCTGTTGGATCAACATTATATGCTGGTGTTGTATCAAGGGAAAGCGTGCGCATTGCCTTTACATACGCATCATTGAATGGACTTGACATCTTTGCCACTGATACCCGTAGTGCATATCTACAGGCTCCAAGCTCTCAGAAGGACTATGTCATCTATGGACTGGAGTTTGGTATGATTGAGAACATCGGAAACGTTGCACTTATACACAGAGCGCTGTATGGTGGCAAGTCTGCTGGAAATGACTTCAGGAATCACCTCCGCTTGTGCATGCGACATCTTGACTTTGTCTCATAATGTCTTGCTGATCCTGATGTATGGATAAGACCAGCTAAACGAAGGGACGGCTCAGACTGCTACGAGTACATACTGTTGTATACAGATGACTGCCTTGTCTTAAGTGAGAATGCAGAACATATCCTGCAACATGAGCTTGGACGCTACTTCACACTGAAAGAGGAGTCAATTGGACCTCCTAAGATCTACCTGGGGGGGGCATCTGTAAGGACAGTACAACTCGAGAATGGAGTTGAGTGCTGGACCTTCAGCTCTTCCCAGTATGTGCAAGCAGCAGTCAAGAATTTCGAGGACTATCTCAGTAAATGAACCGATGATAAATGGTAGCTGCCAACGAAGGCAGAGACGCTGATGCAGACATCATACCATCCCAAGATTGATGTGTCACCTGAGTTACAGTCAACCAAGGCAGCATACTACATGTCAATGATTGGCATCCTCAGGTGGATTATCGAACTTGGTCGCATTCATATAGGTATGGTGCGAAACACTGTGATGGCGACCGACAATGCGCACAGTGCAATGACTGCATCCCAAGAAGCCGAAACTAGTGGCGATTGGGGAAGATGGTGAGATTGCTTTGGGAGCTTTCTCAGGAACCTGCTACAACTGTGGACAGACGAGACATCATGCCAAGGATTGCAATAATGCCAAGACCAGCAGTGGAGGCGGGGGCAATAAAGGAAAGAGCAAGGGACAATTCAAGGGAAAGTGTAACAAT
>JAVCKV010002662.1:0-27077 GCA_032274145.1 Herpochondria borealis | reverse complement strand
ATAAAATTGGTTTAATCTCTCGTTTTAATTGCTTATTCATATTAATTAATTCACCGATAACGTTATCCTTTTGAATAAATTGATTATGTTTAGGAAATAAAATTGTATCACGTGAAATTTCAATTTTAATAATATTTTCATCTATTGACTCAGGAATTAAAAGTATGGAACCTGCTGTTTTTGTGACTAAAACATCTTCCCCACGGTTAGTTCTTAATGGTAAAGTATCTAAAAACTTTGAAAATTGAATAATACCAGTAGTGGGACTAATAATTTGTTCGCGAGCTTCAGAAGTAAAAATACCACCTGTGTGAAATGTCCTCATGGTTAATTGTGTTCCTGGCTCACCAATAGATTGACCTGCTAAAATACCAATTGCTTCACCAATATCTACTAGATTTTCTGTAGCTAAATCCCAACCATAACATTGTTGACAAAGAGCGCGGTACAATTTACAGGTTAAAGGAGATCGAACATACATTTGCGAGATATTTTTCTGTTTAAAAGTATCAAGTAATGATGGTGTAATTTGCGTATTTTTTTTTACAATTAATTTCGAAGTTATAGGATCTAAAATTGATTGATTTAATACTCTTCCTAATAATTGGTCAGCAAGATTTTTTGTATCCTGAATTATAAAAGAATGATTAGTTAAACAGTTTTTTTCACGAATTAAAATATCTTGAGCAACATCAATTAATCTTCGAGTTAAATAACCTGAATTTGCTGTTTTTAATGCTGTATCAACAATACCTTTTCTAGCACCATAGCCAGACATTAGATAGTCAGTTATAGTTAAACCTTCACGAAAATTTTTTTTAATAGGTAAATTCATAATCTCACCGCTTGGATCGGACATTAAACCTCGCATTCCAACTAATTGGCGAACTTGAGATAAATTGCCACGTGCCCCCGAAAATGCCATTATATAAACAGAATTTAATGGATCATATGTTTTAAAATAATTAACGACTTGATCTTTTAATGCTTCACTAGTTAAACTCCATGTATCAATAATTTTTTGAAATCTTTCAACATCAGTAATTTTTCCTTTTAAATAAATTTTTTCTGAATTAAGAATCTCTTCATTTGCTTTTTCTAACATTAATGTTTTAATAAAAGGAACTCGTAAATCTTCAATACTAATTGAAATACCGGCTTGACTAGCGTATCTAAATCCTACGTACTTTAATTCATCTGCTAATAAACAAGCTTGCATTGAATCATAAGTTGTGAAACTCCACCCTAAGATTTGTCGTAATTGCTTTTTGCTTATTAAAGTATTTTGATATATATAATTTTTCATAGAGGATTAAAACATTATAAAAAGTTTAAAGTTTTTTGAATGGTATAGTTAAGAATAACTCTTCCAGTAGTTGTTTGAATATATTGAACAAGAATTTCACTTTCAATATTTTTTCGAATTTGTAAATTATCATAAAATTCAATAAAGCTACCATCCGACAAAATTTGTTTTTTATTCAACTCTAGAAAATCATTCGAATTAGTTAAATAACGTACCCAAATTGAACTGTGAATTTCTAATTGATCTTGATCATAAGCTAAAATAACATCTTCAAAGTTAGCAAAATAATGTATTGATCCAAGTAAATTTGGGATATTTGTGACAGTAAGATAATAACAACCTAAAACCATATCTTGGCTTGGCATAATAATAGGATCACCATTTGCAGGAGATAAAAAATTATAAGGTGCTAACATCAACATATAGCATTCAGCTTGTGCTTCAAGAGACAATGGAATATGAATAGCCATTTGGTCGCCATCAAAATCCGCATTAAAAGCTGAACATACAAGTGGATGTAATTTAATAGCACGACCTTGAATTAGTATAGGTTCAAAAGCTTGTATTCCTAAACGATGTAAGGTTGGAGCTCGATTTAAAAAAATTGGATGATTAGTTAAAACTTTTTCTAAAACTGGATCAATTATAGCTTCATTTTGTTGAATTAAATTTTTCGCAATTTTCATATTACTAGCAAGACCTTGATTTATTAACTCACGAATAATAAATGGTTGAAATAATTCTAAAGCCATTTCATAAGGTAAACCACATTGATTTAAATTTAAACTTGGACCCACCACAATTACAGAACGGCCTGAATAGTCAACACGTTTACCTAATAAATTTTGACGAAACCGACCATACTTACCTTTAATAATATCAGATAATGATTTTAAAGGACGATTATTGGCACTTAATGCAATTTTACCTCGCTTCCCATTATCAATTAAAGTATCTACAGCTTCTTGTAACATTCGCTTTTCATTGCGGATAATTAATTGAGGAGCATCAATTTCTAATAAACGTAATAATCGATTATTTCGAGTAATGATTCTTCTATATAATTCATTTAAATCAGAGGTTGCAAAACGACCACCTTCAAGTTGAATCATTGGTCGTAAAGCTGGAGGAATTACGGGTAAAACATTTAAAATTATCCAAGCAGGGTTGGACCCCGTTCCAACTAAATTTTCAAGAATACGTATTCGCTTGATTGCTTGAACACGTAATTTATATAAACGTTGCTGTTCCCACTTTCTAAACCAATAGGAAAATTCATAATGTGGAGAGCGCTTTTCTAGAGTTTTTGTACAATCTAACACGAAAGTTCGGGTTCGATAAATTTCTGCTTTTAAATCTAATCGCTGTAATTCTCTTTTAATTAATGGAGAGCCTACTAAAAAATTAGGTGTTGCTCTTAAAAGATATTTTGGCGTATTATAACGTTTATGTTGAGGCTTTGGAGATGGTTTTAATGGATAATCTGTACCTCCTAAAAGTCTATGAAACCGATACTGCTGTAAATCCCAATGTAGCCCATAAAATGAAATTTCATCATCAGCAATAAAATAAGCAAGAGAAGCTAATTTTATTCGTTTAATTCTTTCATCCCAGAGATCTACAGTTGCTGATGGTGTTGGTTTTAGTCGTGAATTCAATTCAGAACTAACATCAATTTTATTATTATCAAAGGAACAACGATTACAATCTTCTGAATAAAGTGTATAAGCTGTATTAAACGTTTTTTCACAATCTTCAACTTCTAATAACAAAGCTAAAAAATTGGGACGACTATTAATGTACCAAACATGAGCTACTGGATAAATTAGATTTATAAAACCCATTCTATGCCGACGAACTCGTGCTTCGGTTAACTCAACACCACACCGTTCACAGATAAGTCCAACATATCTAACACGTTTATATTTACCACAAGCACATTCTAAACTTTTATTAGGTCCAAAAATACGTTCACAAAATAAGCCGTCCATTTCTGGTTTAAATGTTCGATAATTAATTGTTTCTGATTTTTGAACTTCCCCAACGAACTGACCATTTGGTAAACGTCTATTTGCCCATTGTAAAATTCTTAATGGTGACGCTAACTTTATTTTAATATAATCAAACTCTTTTACAGATTCTATCATACTTTTTTGTTTTAAAATGATATCTCATTGATATTAGTGGAAGGAGAAAAAGTTTTTAAAAATGGGTTATATTTTTCAACTAAATTAATTTCAACTTGATAATTATGTTGAGAACTAAATTTTTCAATTTTGTAAGTACTCATATCTAAACCAATAGATCTCAATTCTTGTAATAAAACTTTGAATGATTCAGGAATACCAAATTTTGGAATTTGCTGTCCTTTAACAATTGCATTTAAAGTTTCATTACGACCTTGCATATCATCAGATTTAATAGTTAATAATTCTTTTAATGTAAATGCTGCCCCAAAACCTTCTAATGCCCACACTTCCATTTCTCCAAATCTTTGTCCTCCATGTTGTGCTTTTCCACGTAGAGGCTGTTGAGTAATTAATGAATACGGACCAGTGGCCCTAGCATGCATTTTATCATCAACTAAATGAATAAGTTTTAACATATATGCATTTCCAACGGTAATAGGGTTTTCAAAAACTTTTCCAGTGCGTCCATCAATAAGAACCATTTTACCAGGTGCATACGGATTAAATAACCAACTTTGGTCATTAACAATTGAAGCTTGACGTAACTTTTGATTAATTAAAATTCTAGACATTTCTAAACCATACATTTCATCAAATGGTAAGATTTTAAATCGACAATTTAATTTATCACCTGCTAAACCTAAAAGGCATTCGTATAGCTGACCTACATTCATTCTTGAGGGGACTCCTAAAGGATTTAAAATAATATCAATAGGTGTTCCGTCTGGTAAAAAAGGCATATCTTGTCTTGGTAAAATACGTGATATAATACCTTTATTACCATGGCGCCCTGCAATTTTATCTCCAACTTGAATTTTTCGCATTTGAGCAATAAAAATATAAATTTTTTCAAATTTATATGAAATACGAGTTCGGCGATTAAATGAAATTGTTTCGATTACACGACCGTAGTCACCTTCTGGCATACGATAGGAACTGTCTTTAACTCCTTTTGATTTAGCTCCAAAAATCGCACGTAATAATTTCGATTCAGGAAGTTGTTCAATAGTATCATTTGCAATAACTTTTCCAACTAATATATCTCCCGGGTTAACAAAAGTACCAACTCGAATAATTCCATCATCGTTTAAATTTTCAATTTCAGAAAAACTTAAATTTGGAATATTTTTGGTCGTTTGTTCTGATATTTCTAAAGAACGATCAATTTCAATTTTATAACGTTCAATGTGTACAGAAGTAAAAACATCATCATAAACCAACCGCTCACTAATTAAAATAGCATCTTCGAAATTATAACCTTGCCAAGGCATATAACTTACTAAAACATTTTGACCAAGAGCAAGTTCACTTGAACTAATTGCCGGACCATCCGTTAAAATTTGTCCAGATCGAATATATTCACCTTTCCAAATAACTGGTCTATGATTAATACAAGTTTGCTGGTTTGAACGTAAATACTTTTCCAATTTATAATTAGTTTTTTGACCGTATTGATTTTTGATTATAATTTTTGTTGAACTAACCGAATCAACAATACCAGATAATTGTGCACTAATACTCATTCCTGAATCAATGGCAATTTGGTTCTCTAAACCTGTCCCAACAATTGGTTTTTGAGGTAACAATAATGGAACAGATTGCCTTTGCATATTTGAGCCCATTAAAGCCCTATTGGCATCATCATGCTCAAAAAAAGGAATTAAAGATGCTGCAACAGAAACAACTTGAATAGTTGAAATAGCTATGAAATCTACATAGGAAGGTGATACATTCACAAAATCTTGTTTATACCGAACAGGAATTGCATTTTTAATTAAATAATTCTTTTTATTAGTTGTAACATCTGCAGGTGCAATTTTATAGGAATCTTCGATGTCAGCTGTCAAATAAATAGGATTACCTGTTTTTAAAACTTTTCCATTAATAACACGCCAAAAAGGTGTTTCTAAAAATCCAGAATTATTAACTCTTGCACAAGTAGTTAATGAAGCAATTAAACCAACATTCTGACCTTCAGGTGTTTCTATAGGACAAATTCTACCATAGTGACTTGGGTGAATATCTCGAACCGAGAAACTAATTCGATCACGTTCAAAGCCACCGGGCCCTAATCCGCTTATACGACGACGATGAGTTAATGAAGAGAGTGGGTTTGTTTGATCCAAATATTGTGATAATTGACTCGAGCCAAAAAATTCTTTAACGGTAGCATTGACAATATTAAAACTTAAAATATCATTTTTATTATTTGTTTGATTTCGTAATTTTCGAACTAATCTTTGAAACCCGATTCGAAATAAATTTTGTAAAAGTTCACCAATAGAACGAACCCGACGATTCTTTAAGTGGTCTATATCATCTGGTAAAGTTTTAGATATTGTTAACGTTATTAATTTATCAGTAATAGCAAATATATCTTCATAAGTAATATCTTGATAATAATCACTTATATTAATGTTTAATCGTTTATTTATTTTTAACCGACCAATTTTTCCCAATCGATAATACGCTGGATCAAAAATTCTAGAAAATTCAGAAATTTGATCAACATAATCAGATGATAAATTAAACCGTAATAAAGGTTGATTTACTTTAGCTGAATTAAATAATAACGGTTTTGTAAAATAAAAGAAGTCACAATGTTCTAAATTCTGATAAATTTCTAAATCACTTAAACCTATTTCTTTTAATAAATAAATAACTGGTTTATGATTAATTTTATCAAGTTGAATAACTATGTCTTCTTCTTGATGTTTAATCGGATAACTATACTGATTAATTTTTAAATTTTTTTGAAAACCAAATCGAATCCATGAACCATACTCGGGAATTAAAGTTGCATTATAGAGTTCTTTTTCATCGTATTTCTTATGATATAAAGTTTGAATTTCATGATCTTGGTTAAAAACTAATAATCGAGTTTTTGATTTTGTATAGGGATGACGATCTGATGTATGTCTCTTAGCCAATAAAGAAATTTTTTTTTTAAAGATATGACGAAGTTGATCTTTTAAACTATTTGAAAAGTAAATAGTTGGAGATAATACTGTCCAATTTTTTGAATCCGAAATAGTCGAAAATCGGTCTTGACTAATTCGTAGATTTTGTTTAAGAAAATAAAAATTTTGTAAATGTGCCATCTTAAACTCCGGTAAATCAATAAGAAGTAAAAACATTTTATTCAATTTTAATTGAGCTAACTGTAGAGAATAAAAAATAGATTTTTCATAAAGAGAAATTTTTTTAATACTTTTTAATGATTGAGAGGGCAATGTCTGTTTATAAAAATTCAATAGCTTAATTAAAAAATTAAAATAAGTAAGTAAATAACTATTTGTTTCAAAGCTATCGGAATTTATTACATTTTCATTTTGTGTTAAACTATTTAACCATTTAAAAAAGAATGAAATAGCACGACGCCTTACGTCTGTCTTACGATTTTTTAATAATATTCGATATAATTTAAAAGTTGAAAGTAAACGAAATGTTACTTTATACTTCTTTGCTTTAAAACATTCTAATGAATATAAAGTTATTGATTTTTGAATCCAAGTTGGAATTAACTTACGTGTTTTCTTTTTTTTATCGTATATAAATATCGGAAATGCAAAAAATAAGTCTGCATCCGATAACGATGCTTGACCTGATGGTAAAAACGATCTTAATTTTGTGATATCTGTTGATAATTTACGTTTGAACGGTTGTTTACGTTTTTGATTTTTAAGTTTTTCGAAGTAAACCCCTGGGCTTCTAATAATCTGACTAACAATAATTCGCTCACAACCATTTAGAATAAAAGTAGCTGATGTTGTCATTAAAGGTAATGTGACCATTGGAAATTTACTATTAGAATAAACAGTATTTGTTTTTTTATTTCGGACTTCAATAGGAATAACAAGTTGAGCCCGGTAATTACCATTATATCTTCGAGCAACGGATAAAGTACAGGGTGGTTTTAGTAATCCATATTCTTCACCATATAAAACATATTCTGTATTTTGAGTAAAATCAAGAATTCGAGCAAAAAATTGTAACTCGTCAGTCACACCTTGACTTAAAAACCAACAAAAACTTGTCCGTTGCATAGTAATAAAATCAGGAAGTGTTGTTGTATAACTTATTTTATTAGATCTATTCATACTCATTATTAGTAAATAAAATCAAGTTTTTATAATTAATATTTTAATATTAACAGTAGTTAAGAAAATAAACAATAGTTAAGAAAATAAATAATAGTTAAGAAAATAAATAATAGTTAAGAAAATAAATAATAGTTAAGAAAATAAATAATAATAATCAGAGTCTTTTTAATTAAAGACTTTGATTATTATTGTTTTAGATACATTGCTAACCGTGATTTTTTTCTAGCTGCATTATTTTTATGATAAATTCGTTTTTTTGTACTTTTATCAATTAAACTATAAACTTCTTTTAATAAATTTTGAGATTTAGCCTGATCATCTAAAGAGCTATAAAACTTTTTAATAGCTGTTCTTACAGAACTTATATAATAACGATTTTTTAAACGATTTCTCAAATTTATTTGAATCCTTTTTCGAGCGGATTTACTATTAGCCATAAAAGTATTAAATATTTGGTAGCTATAATTTTTGATATAAATTTCTTTTCGATTCAAAATACTCCTTTAAATTTGTCGTATGAAGAATAAATAATCTTTGAACATTGTAAATTATACTTAAGTATCTAGAAATAATTCGGAGAAAATAAAGTAGTTATAACAAAAAATCTGATTAAGAATTAATTTAATTCTATACTAAAATTTAACAAATAGAAAAAATAGAAAATATTAACAAAATTGTAAATAACTAAAAATGAATTATTTCATAGATAGTTATTTAAGTTATTATTAATTTTTACTAAACCTTATTGTTTTTGTTAATCATTAGTAATTACATTTCTTTTTTATAATATAATATATACAAATATTTATTCTTATATACAAGTGTTAAACGTTCTAAAAATAAAATAGTTTAATAACTAATTATTTTATTGAAAATACATATTATAATTACTAAATTGTAAACTTTGACTAATAATAATTTCATTTGCTCTAAACTATGTATTCTAATTACTATATTGTATATTACAAACCTCAATTAGTAATGGAATCTTGTACACATATTTTATAATAACTATAATCTTATAGTCAGTACAATCCGTTCAATAATCGATACTAAAACTATTTTAACACTTATTATAAGTTTGTAGAACAAAACATAGATATAAACAAAACCGGTTAGATGTACAAGATTAACATGGGATAAAAAATTACGGAAAAAATGTATTACTAAGAAGTTAAGGTACTTCTACTTTTTTTCGGAAGTAAAAAGTTTTTTAACAAAGTTTGTTATTTAGTACCTTTAATCACTTAAAGATATAAGATCGAGCTCAACGAATGAATAAGTAATTTAATATGATTTCATAATACATAGTTACTAGACCGAGGTCTTGATTATTGCGTTCTCGCATAAATCTACTCCTTTTTATTAAATTTTCTCATATATAGCAGTGCATTATTGTAAATAGTAGTATATTGCAAGGTTTAACTAGGGACAACTAAATTTAGTTGTCCCTAGTTAAACCTTGATAAGATTAAAAAATTTTTGCAATATACTATTATCTATCATAAAGTTTAACAAAAATTTTTATGGCAAAAAATAAAGGTACTCGTATATTAATTACGTTAGAATGTATAGAATGTCGTTCAAACCTAACTAAACGATCTCAGGGGGTTTCACGATATATGACACAAAAAAATCGTCGTAATAATCCTGAACGATTAGAATTAAAAAAATATTGTCCACATTGTAATAAAACAACAATACATAAAGAAATTAAATAAATTATGTTAACAAAGAAAAAAAAACTTTCTCCTATAAATATTAATCAAAAAATTAATTATAAAGATATTGACTTATTAAATTTATTTTTAACAGAACAGGGAAAAATTCTTCCACGTCGAGCAACTGGTGTTACAGTTCAACAACAGAGAAAATTATCAAAAGCTATTAAACGGGCACGAATTTTATCACTATTACCATTTGTAGCATCAAATGGGAAGGATTAATTCATCTAGTTAGTAAAGCTAAATAAATTAATGTTAAAGTTTAATAGAAAATATCATTTTAGTAATAAAATTTTTGCCTAACATAAAAATCAGAAATTTTTTAAAATCTTAAATTTAAACTCATAAACTAAAAAATATACTATTTCTCTTCAATTTACAAAAACATATTCTAGTTAAAATGAAAACTGATCTATTAAACTATATTTAAGATCTTTAATATTATTAAAAACTGAACTGGGAGTTCTTATATGGGAAATTTTATTGACAAAACTTTTACGGTAATTGCTGATATTTTATTAAAAGTATTACCAGCTAGTAAAAAAGAGAAAGAAGCTTTTTCATATTATCGAGCAGGTATGACCGCTCAAGGAAAAGGTCGTTATTCCGAAGCGTTAGAAAATTATTATGAAGCTCTTGTGCTTGAAGAAGATCCTTATGATCGTAGCTACACCTTATATAACATCGGTTTAATTTATGGTAATACGGGTCGCTTTGGGGACGCTTTAGAATATTATCACCAAGCCTTGGCGTTAAACCCTAATCTTCCACAGGCATTAAATAATATCGGGGCTATTTATCATCTACAAGCAGCATATGCGGAAACATTCTGTGAAGAAGAATTTTATGATTTAGCGGACAACTTATATGATAAAGCTGCTGAGTATTGGCGGCAAGCATTAAAATTGGCTCCGGATAATTATCCCGCAAATAGAAATTGGTTAAAAATTACTGGCCGAATGGAAGATAGTTATTAGAAAATAAAGAAAATTCATTTGAATTTCATATTATCTTCAAAAGTTCATTATAGATGGTTATATAATGATAATGGTGTTAAAATATTCAATTATATGAAGATTCTATACTACATTTAACTTATGAAAGTATTTTTATTCTAAAGTATTGTAATATATTCATTTAAAATGGTAGATAATTTAAATAAAGGTTTTGTTACGCAAATCATTGGTCCTGTATTAGATATTGAATTTTCTAGTGGTAGCTTACCACCAATTTATAGTGCTGTTGAAATTATATTAGAGGATGGTTCCGTAACTATTGCTGAAATTCAACAGTTATTAGGTGATAATAAGGTAAGAGCAGTTTCAATGCGTTCAACTGATGGATTAAAACGTGGTTCAGAAGTTATCGATTTAGGTGCTCCTATTACTGTTCCTGTAGGTACTCCAACATTAGGTCGGATTTTTAATGTTATTGGTGAACCTGTAGATGAGCAAGGTGACGTTGTTTCAGATGAAACATTACCAATTCATCGCGAAGCTCCAGCATTTACAGAATTAGAAACAAAACCATCAATTTTCGAAACAGGTATTAAAGTAGTAGATTTATTAGCACCGTACCGTCGTGGTGGTAAAATCGGTTTATTCGGTGGTGCTGGCGTAGGTAAAACTGTTTTAATTATGGAATTAATTGTGTGACCTGTTTAGAAATAATCAGTTTTCTAGCTGAGTAAGTTTCTACACACTAATCTAAAGAATCGTATTTAAGTTTAAACTTACATCATTAAAATCTATGAGAGAAAGTTCATATAACTTTTTCTAAGAAGTAATGATATGATGTATAATGCTCATGTATAAATTACCTTTTCAATAATTAGAATTTGAAATGGGGTACTATCATTTCATAAACAAAATTAGTAAGATCAACAAAAATAAATTTATTTTATGTAAGAGTAGGAAAAAAACTAGTATCATTATAAAGGAAGTAAAATTATAGATTCCGTCATAATTGGTACTATATAAACTACTACGTTAAGAACAAATCAGGAACTATTTATTAGAGCCTAGTTCTAGTCTAGTACTACAAGTGTTGTAGATAAAATAACTTAAATTTAGATGCTTAAATCATAACCTATAGGGAGTATCCTCGTATTCGTTAAGAAAAGTATTAAATAAATGATAACTATATTTAATTGATATTAGTGTGAACTTTTAATTTATGGTGATGTAAATTCATCCGAGTGACTATGCACTTAGTTCTAATACCTTAATTACTCATTTTGGAAATGAGGAAATTTAGCAAAGGTATCTGAAATGCAATATGATGACGCTAAGAGGGAGATGTATTTCGTATCTCAATGCATTTAAGTATCTATCTTCGAACCATAAGGCGATTTGTTTAACAAACCTGCCAGAAGAATTTAAAATTAATAAATGACCTTAACGTATGATCTTAATTATGATCTTACGCTTAGAATATATGGGGTCTAGGTATATTGTGCGCATTTAAACTGCTTATATAAATTAAAGGAACAGTGAAAAGTCTAATAGTTTCCAAAAACGGTAAGTATCTGTGGAAGGTAGGATAACAAGTCTTTATGACTATTAGATGAGAGACTTTTGGAAGAAGCCAATGCATTATCGCGCATAGCAGTGTAAATGATATGCAGACGTCCAAAAGGGCTTAAAATTATAAACAAATCAAGTCAATATGAGCAAATTAGCGTGGAATGAAATCAACTGGACTTTAGTCCAAAAAAGACTTTCCAGACAACAAAGACGAGTTTATAGAGCAAGTATGGAAGGAAACCGTCAAAAAGTTCACGCACTACAGCGTAGAATTTTAGTAAGTTTAGATGCTAAACTCTTTGCAGTTAGATTGGTAACTAAGGAAACTAAAGGAGAGAACAAGTTAGGTATAGATAATGTGAAAAAGATTGAATTAGCATACGGGCTTAAGATCAATAGAAAAACTAACACGATAATAAAAGTCTACATACGGAAGCCTAGAAAAAATAAATATCTCCCCTTAAGCCTGTCGATTATCGAAGATAGAGCTAAACAAATGTTGGTAAAACTTACTTTGGAACCAGAATGGGAAGCTATTTTTGAGCCAAATTCATATGGGTTTCGCCCAGGAAGGTCATATCATGATGCCGTTAGCTCAATACTCTTTTCATTAAAAGAAAAATCTAGATATGTATTTGAAGCTGATATACAAAAATGTTTCGACAAAATAAGTCATAAAAAATTGCTTCAAAAACTTGCTACATTTGAAATGATAGAAAATCAAATTGAACAATGGTTAAAGGTAGGAGTTATGGTAGGCTTAATGAAACCAAACAAACCAGATGAAAACTTCAAATCAATTAAAGAAACATCCCAAGTAAATATTATATCTAATCTATTAGCCAATATTGCATTGCACGGGTTGGAAAAATATATAAAAGATTGTTACGTAAGTGAACGTTATAATTTTATTGGGAATAAAACCTTACTAGTAAAAAGAAAGAGACAAAAAGCTATCGGTTTTTCAAGATATGCGAATAATTTTGTTATAACTGCCCCTAAACGCAGTGACATAGTGCAAATAGAAAAAAACGTTGAGATATGGTTAAAAAAGAAAGTGGGATTATCATTATCAAAAGCAAAAACGAAGATAAGTAATTCAACATCAGGTTTTGAATTCTTAGGTTTTCAAATAATTTCAATCAAAACAGACAAAGAAAATAAATATGGCACCAAAAGTTATCCATCAAGGCTAAGTAAAGCGCAAATAATAAAAGACATTCGGAAAATAATTCAAAAGAATAAGTCAACCTCAAGCTACTTGTTAATAATGAAATTATCTACCAGAATCATTAGTTGGGCAAACTACTTTTGTTTCTTAGAATGTTCAAAAGACTTTGAGAAAATAGATTATATTATTTTCAATCAAATCCGAGCCTGGGTCTTTCGTAGAAAATCTAAGGGATTAAGATCTCAAATGAAAATTAAAGAAAAATACTTCCCTTCTGGAAAAATATTTCTTTTCCGAGGCAAAACATATAAAAACAATTGGATTCTAACAGGTCAAACCCAAGGCCAAGAAAACAAAGGCATAAAAAAAAATTTCTTACCAAAAATAACATGGATGAGTTCAACTCAACATATAAAAATTAAAGGTAAGGCCTCTCCTTACGATGGGAATCACCTTTACTGGTCCAAAAGACTCGAAAAATACTCTGGATGCAGTAAAAGAGTTTGTAGATTAATTAAACTTCAAAAAGGTTATTGTGCAATATGCCCTGAAGCGTTTAGACTACAGGACAGGATTGATGTAAGTAATATAACAGTTCGCAAAAAAAAGGGTGTTGATAGATCCTTAAAACTTCAAGCTTTACATAAACAATGTGACGTTCAAAAAAGTCGTATCTATAACTATAATTTTACAAGCATAAGAAAAGATTTTAAAGTAAGTCAAGTAAATTAAATATTATCAATCTTTAGGATTGAGGTAAAATATACTATGTTCTCAAAATTGAATTTTAAGCCGAGAGCCGGATGAAGGGAAACTTTCATGTCCGGATCGGAAGACGGGTGTTGGTCAAAATGGCCCACCTAGTTTACTAACAATATTGCGAAAGCACATGGGGGTGTTTCTGTATTTGGTGGAGTAGGTGAACGTACTCGTGAAGGTAATGACTTATATGAAGAAATGAAAGAATCAGGTGTTATTAACGAGAATAATTTCACTGAATCTAAAGTAGCTTTAGTATATGGTCAAATGAATGAACCTCCAGGAGCACGTATGCGTGTAGGTTTAACTGCATTAACAATGGCTGAATACTTCCGTGATATCAATAAACAAGATGTATTATTATTTATTGATAATATTTTTCGTTTCACTCAAGCTGGTTCAGAAGTGTCAGCTTTACTAGGTCGTATGCCATCCGCTGTAGGTTATCAGCCAACATTAGCAACAGAAATGGGTGCACTACAAGAACGTATTACATCAACAACAGAAGGGTCAATTACTTCTATTCAAGCTGTTTATGTACCTGCAGATGACTTAACAGATCCAGCACCAGCAACAACTTTTGCTCATTTAGATGCTACAACAGTATTATCACGTAATTTAGCTGCAAAGGGTATTTATCCTGCAGTAGACCCATTAGATTCGACATCAACAATGTTACAACCAGGTATTGTAACAGAGGAACACTATGAAGTTGCCGAAACTGTTAAAGAAACATTACAACGTTATAAAGAATTACAAGATATTATTGCTATTCTAGGTATTGATGAGTTATCAGAAGAAGACCGCTTAACTGTTGCTCGAGCTCGAAAAGTTGAACGTTTTCTATCACAACCATTCTTTGTCGCTGAAATCTTCACAGGTTCACCTGGTAAATATGTAAGTTTAGAAGAAACAATCAAAGGTTTCCAAATGGTATTAAATGGTGAGTTAGATGAATTACCAGAACAAGCCTTTTACCTTGTAGGTAACATTGAAGAAGCAATGGCAAAAGCAGAAACTCTAAAATAAGGAGTAGTATTTATGGTTATGCACATTAAAGTTCTTACCCCAGATAGATTGATTTGCCAAACTTCAACCGATGAAGTTATTTTACCAACTCCAACTGGTCTAGTTGGTATATTAGAAGGTCATGCAACAATGATCACCGCTTTAGAGACAGGATTATTACGGATTAAAACAGAAGAAGCATGGACACCTATTATTTTATATGATGGTCTTGCTGAAATTAATCGTAATGTTGTTACTGTATTGGTTAATGACGTTGAAGAATTTATTGATGGAGAAATACGTATTGCATCAAAAAAATTAGAAAAGATAACAGGAAAAGTTGAAGAGAGTGAAGATAGTAAGGATCTTTTAGATGCCTCTGTTGAATTAAAAAAAGTTGCGGCACGTGTCGAAGGTATGAAATATTTATCAAAAAAAATAACATAGAGTTAAGTAAAAAGTATAGTGTTATTAGTTAATTTATAGCGAATAACACTATACTTTTGTTCACTATTAACGCTTTTAGTATAAAATTAGAAAAACGATTCTATTAAATTTATGGTAACTAATTCTAATTTTAGTTTTACAAAAAATACAACTATAACGCTAGAACTTCCATTTTCTGAGCATGTTGAAGAATTACGACAAAGACTTTTTCTTTTATTTTGGATAATCTTATTTTTAACAAGTTTATCATTTTTGGAAGTTAAAACTATAGTTAAAATTTTAGAGTACCCAATTACAAATGTAAAATTTTTTCAAATATCACCTGGTGATTATTTTATTTCAACAGTAAAAATCGCATTTTACACTGGAATATTATTTACTAGTCCATTTGGAATAAGTCAATTGATTTTATTTCTATTACCTGGATTAACAAAAAAGGAAACGAAAATTATTTTACCCTTATTAGTAAGTTCAGTCATTTTGTTTACATTGGGTATTACATTTTCTTATTATAGTCTTATTCCTGCTGCTTTAAATTTTTTTTTAAATTATAGTGAAGAAGTTATTGAACCCTTTTGGTCATTTGATCAATACTTTGAGTTTATTTTGGTTCTATTTTATAGTACTGGTTTAGCTTTTCAAATCCCAATTATTCAAATTTTGGTTGGATTATTGAATATTGTTTCAGCTAAGCAAATGTTAGGCGCATGGCGATACGTGATATTAATCGCTACAATTCTTGGAGCTATTCTAACGCCTTCCACTGATCCATTAACACAACTATTATTATCTATAGCAATACTATTATTGTATTTTGCTGGATTAGGTATCTTGTTTTTAATAAAAAATTAACTGATATACAAACATATCTTTTCTTAGAAACTATTTACTCCATGGCAACTAACAAGTTCATTAAAAGTCTTTTACTTACTTTAGCAATTGCTATAAATTTATTTGGATTTGGTATTGAAGATTCAAATGCTTATCCTGTTTTTGCACAACAAAATTATTCAAATCCTCGTGCAGGAAATGGTAAATTAGCTTGTGCTAACTGTCATTTAAATCAAAAAGCAATTGAAGTGGAAGCACCACAAGCAGTTCTTCCGAACTCAGTATTTGAGGTAGCAATTAAAGTTCCTTACGATACTACTAAACAACAAGTTGGTGCAAATGGGAAAAAAGCGGATTTAAATGTAGGTGGTATATTAATTCTACCAAAAGGATTTAAATTAGCTCCTAAAAACCAAATTCCAGAAGAAGTTAAAGCCAAAAATAAAGGTGTTTTTATTTCACCTTATAGTACTGAATTTGATAATATTTTGGTAGTTGGTCCAATTACTGGTAAAACACACCAAGAGTTGCTTTTCCCAATTATCTCACCAGACCCTGAGAAAAACTCAGATTTTAAATATTTAACTTACCCTGTTTATGTTGGTGGTAACCGTGGTCGTGGGCAAGTTTATCCAACAGGTGATAAAAGTAACGTAAACGTATTTGGCGCAAGTCAAAATGGTCAGGTTACACAAATTACAGTAGGAGAGAAGGGTGAGTCAAATATTACTATTGTGAACTCTGATGGAATAAAAACGACACAAATAGTACCTGTGGGATTAAATCTAACTGTGAAAGAAGGTGATTTTATTAAAAATGAACAAGCGCTAAATAGTGATCCTAATGTGGGTGGCTTCGGACAAGAAGAAACTGAAATTGTTTTACAAAACCCAATACGTATTATTGGTTATTTAGCTTTTTGTTTCTGTGCTTTACTAACACAAGTCTTTTTAATTTTAAAAAAGAAACAATTTGAAAAAGTCCAAGCGGCTGAATTAAACTTCTAAAAAATTTTAAATTGTAAAAAGTTACACTAACTGTAACTTTTTACAATTTAAAATTTTTTAATATAATTCATCTTCTTGATGAACTAAAATTGCACAATCAGATTTAGGATATGCAATACATGTTAAAACAAAACCAGCTTCAGTTTGATCATCATCTAAGAATGTTTGCTCAGATTGATCAATAATTCCTTCTGTAACTTTACCTGCACAGGTAGAACACGCACCGGCACGACAAGAATACGGTAACTCAATTCCTTGCTCTTCTGCAGCATCTAATACAAATACATCATCATTACAATCAATTGTTGTGTCAATACCATGTTCTTCACTCAATAATGTTACTGTATAAGTAACCATATAACTCCTTATTGTTTATATTTATATTTATATTTATATTTATAAAGAAAGATATTATTAATCTATCTTTACTAATTAGTATTATAATACATAAAAGCTATTATAGTGCAAAAGTTTTTTATTAAAATGTTTGGCGTAAGCGACTTGCTTTCCCTTTTAAGTTTCGTAAGTAATAAAGTTTTGATCTTCTTACTTTAGCTGATCTTAAAACATTAATTGAATCAACCTTTGGCGAATGAAGTAAAAAAATCCGCTCAATACCAACACCTTGTAAGATTTTTCTAACTGTGATCGTTGTGTTAATAGAGCTATTTTTTTTTGCAATAATGGTTCCTTCATAAAATTGAACTCGTTCTTTATTACCCTCCACAATTTTAACACCGACTTTTACATTATCACCAATTTTTATAAATGGAAGATTTAATTTGAGAAATTTGGTCTCTAAATCTGAAATTGATTTATTTAACTTTAATTTAACCATAAATATTGATCTTTAGAATATTATCATTTCATAGTATTTATAGTACTATTGTGGAATTAAAAAAACAACTGAAAAGTACTAATTCAGTGCATTCGACTGGGTTCGAACCAGTGACGTTCCAGAGGAATACGGATTATGAGTCCGGTGCCTTCAACCACTCGGCCACGAATGCAAATTTGGAGCTGATGGGAATTGAACCCACGTCCATTTAATTTTAATTAAAATGCTCGTTCACAGGTTTAGTACTATAATATGAATAATAAAATAGAACGTTAAGAGTTTAAAATATTCTAAACTAAAACTAGAAAAACGTCTAGTAATAGTGAACAAAATTTAAAATTTTAAGCAACCACAGAAATATAATTTAAATCTGTCTTTTTTAAAATTAATTTTTTGAATTTGAAAGGAATAATATTGCTAGCATTTATTAATTAATTTGTGGATTTTTACGAAGAATACAAACTTCGACCTGCATCACATTATTATTAACTCTAAATGTCGAAACCAAAACAGCCCCAATATAAGTAATATAATTTACTTATTTTAAGCATGAAGGGAATTGAACCCTTGACTTTCAGAATCGGAATCTGACGCTCTATCCACTGAGCTACACGCTTTTAATAATTTAAATATTAATAGATATATAAAGTATTTAACGTATTAGATTAAAAATACGTTAAATACTTAACAGAGAATTATAAGATTAATAATAGATTTTACCACCACCCCATTTTTCTGTAATAATTTTTGGTGATAGCATAATATGCCCTGCAATAGAGTATAAATCTTCATCAGTTAATGAACGCATACGAGGATAAATATCCGCACTTTTAATACTTGGATGAACTTCTGCTATTGATTCTAAACCATCGTATGTTGTTGGGTTTTTCATATAGTCAACCAAAGCATTAATATTATCGCGACGTGGTGTCGCTAAACTTAAACCTTCAGGATCTAAACCAACATTAGGATTTGTTTTTGTAATTCCACCAACGTGACAAGCACCACATGTTGAATTAAATAAACGTTTACCACGCTTAACTTGTTCTGGTGTTAATACAGTTACTTTTCCTGATGGATCTACAGTAACAGTTCGTGTTGCTTCATCTAAATCAATAGCAGATGCATTAATGACAAAAAGATTAAAAACACAGAAAAATACGATACCAAAAAATTGTGAATATTTTTTAAGCATAAACTAATAAAATTATTTACGACATTGAAACCAAGAAAATAGTAATTTATTATTTAGGTTTGTTCTTTTTTTTTGATATACTATTTATCAAACCACGTAAACGAATATTTTCCCAACCCGCAACAATTGCAGTAGTAATAATTAATGCCTGACTAAAAAGTAAAATTGGATCTAATCGCCATCCATGAACAGCTAATATACCAGCATAAAATAAACCAATCGTTACAAAAAAGATATCCTCATCTCTGGAAATTTCCGGTTTAACCTTTCGAACTCCATAAAGTAAGAGTATTCCAATTACAAATATAGCACTTAAAAACATATTAGGAGTAAAAATGATATTAATCATATTAAATTCCTCTTTTTCAATATAAATAAATTAAAAATAAAATTATGTAAAAATCTCTTAGTTAGTTTAACTAATAGTGTAACAATCGTAAACACTATTTAAAGTAAAAGTATTAACCTCGTGTTACACGATCACTTTTACTAATAATAACTAAAGCAACACTAATTACTGATAGAACAAAACCACCTGCTACTAAACTAGAGATAAAATTTGCTAATGAAGTTGTCATTTCTAAATTCCTGTTATTTTAAATAAAAAATTAAAAACCGTAATTTTAACTACACGAAAGAAGGTATAAATTTAAAAAAATATAACTAATATTTAGTCGTTTAATCAATTCTAGTTATACTACATTATAGTGTACTATAAAAAAGATCAACTAAAAAACTTTTTTCTAAATAATGGATATAGTTTTAATACTAATCTAAAAAATTTATTTTATGCTGCTATCTTACGATTCTGACAAGTTGAATATTATTTTTAGTTATATTAAATCCTATATCCGAAAATTATAGTACAATGAAAAAATAAAATAATCAATAGTTAATTATGATTATTTAGTAAAAAATTAACTTGTAATTTATCTCTATCTATATTAGGATAAATATATAAGCCTGGATAGCTCAGTTGGTAGAGCAGTGGATTGAAGATCCTCGTGTCACCAGTTCGAATCTGGTTCTGGGCAAATAAAAATAAACTTAATTAAGATAAATTGATATATTTAGTGTTTGTTTTATCAAAGATCAACTTAATATTTCCAATTGGCCCGTTTCTTTGCTTTGCAATAATTAAGTCCATAATAGAGGAATGTAAATTTGTCCCTGCATCAGATATGGTATCAGAACTTGAAGCAAGCATTAGAACTAAATCAGCATCTTGTTCAATAGATCCACTTTCTCTTAAATCTGATAAAATCGGTATTCTATTCGGACGAGTTTCAACATTCCGACTTAATTGTGAAAGAGCTATTATTGGGATGTTAAATTCACGCGCTAAATTTTTTAAGCTCCGAGTTATTTTTGCTAATTCCTGTGCTCGATTTTCAAATGAAGTTGTTGCAGTCTGCATTAATTGTAAATAATCAATTATAATTAAGCCAATTTGATTTTGTTCAAATAATAAAGTTTTTAATTTTGTACGGATTTTATGAATAGAAAGAGTTGAACTATCATCAACAAAAAAAGGAAGTTTAGATAAAATTTTAACTATTTTATTTAATTTTAACCAATCAGTTTTCGATAATTTACCACTTCTTAATTTAAGTTGAGTAATCTTTGTTTCCATCGATAATAATCGATAAATTAACTGTTCTTTTGACATTTCAATACTAAAAAATAGAATAGGAATTTTTGTAGATTTAATAATATTTAAACTTAACGTAAGACTAAAAGCTGTTTTTCCTATAGACGGTCTACCAGCAATGATAATCAAATCTGATTTTTGAAAACCTTGTGTTAATGTATCTAAATCATAGAACCCAGATGCTAACCCAGAAAAATTAGGTTGTTTAGCTTTTTGTTTTACTTGTAAGAAAATTTGATAAATTAATTGTGTACTATTTAATGATTTGTAAGGTTTTAAATCTTTTGTTAAATTGAATAATTGTTCTTCAAATTCATTTAAAATGGTTTCCAAGGGGATATTAGTAATATAACTTGAATTAATTGCCTTATACCCAAGCTTGATTACAACTCGCCGTAAAAATTTATCTTTAACTAATTTAATATATTCTTCGAGATAAACAATATTAGGTAATTGGTCCATAAGGTCAATCAACACTTTAATACCACCAATTTTTTGTAATAATCCATTTTCTTGTAAAAATGTTGTTAAAGTTACAATGTTAATTAATTTATTTTTTTGATAGAGAAAAATAATTACTTTAAAAAGTTCTTGGTGATTTTTAAAATAAAAACTCTCTATCGAAAGAGTTTTAATTGCTAAATTTATGGCTTCAGAATTAAGTAATAAACAGCTTAAAAGCATTTTTTCAGCTAAAAAATTATGAGGTAAGTAATTATACTGATTTATTCGTAAAAATTTTTTATTAAGTAAATTCATAAGTTAATTTTTATAAAGTCTTGTAATTATATTAAATTATTAGTAAATTAGTTTTAAGCGTCCTTAGTTCAGTTGGTAGAACGCTAGTCTCCAAAACTAGATGCCGAGGGTTCGAGTCCTTCAGGACGCGGTTTTCTTCATGAAGAAGGTTAAAATGGATGTGAATAGAATTTTATAATACTTTATATTCCGCAATTAACATAGTTTAAAAAACTAATGAAATATTATAACCAATTTTAGTAGTTGTAATTAATCATGGCAAAAAAAATAACAGCATTAATTAAACTTGCACTACCCGCGGGGAAAGCAACACCCGCTCCACCAGTAGGGCCCGCTTTAGGTCAACATGGTGTTAATATTGCAGCATTTTGTAAAGAATATAATGCTAAAACAACAGATAAAATAGGTCTAATTATTCCAGTAGAAATTTCTGTCTATGAAGATAGAAGTTACACGTTTATTTTAAAAACCCCACCAGCATCTGTTTTATTAGCCAACGCTGCAAAAATAAAAAAAGGATCATCAACCCCTAACAAAGCAACTGTGGGGTCTATTACAAAATCTCAATTAGAAGAAATTGCAAAGACAAAACTACCAGATTTGAATACTACGAAAATTAGTAGTGCACTAAAAATTGTTGAAGGAACTGCTCGAAATATGGGTATCTCCATTGTAGATTAATTTTAAAGTTTAAAAGTTTTAATGGAGAAATTTTATGACAAAATTATCACGACGTCAAAAAGCAAATTTAGAAAAGACTAAGAATAATATCTATTTAGATTTAGAAGAAGCTATAAGTATTTTAAAAGAAACAGCAACTGCAAAATTTGTTGAAACTGTTGAATTGCATGCACATTTAAATATTGATCCAAAATACGCAGATCAACAATTAAGAACAACTGTAACATTACCAAATGGTGTTGGAAAACAAATTAAAATTGCATTGTTAAGTAACGAAGAGAATTTTAACGAAGCGGAATCCGCTGGAGTAGATATTTTTGGAAATGATAATTTAATTGAAGAAATAACACAAGGCAATTTAAACTTTGATTTATTAATTGCTACTCCAAATATGATGCCAAAATTGGCAAAATTGGGTCGTGTATTAGGTCCGAAAGGATTAATGCCCTCACCAAAATCAGGAACTGTTACAAGTACGATAACAAAAACATTAGAAGAATTTAAAAAAGGTAAATTTGAATATAAAGCTGATAAAACCGGTGTAGTTCATATTAGCTTTGGAAAATCTAATTTTACAAAACCGCAGTTAATAGAAAACTTAATAGCTTTATATTTATCGATCGAACAAAATCGCCCATCTGGTGTAAAAGGTAAATATATTAAAAGTTTGTTTATTTGCACAAGTATGGGAACATCTATTAAATTAGATTTAGATATTTTTGTTTAATCAAAAAAAAAAGATAATTATTTTAAAGGTATTATGTCAGAAAAAATTAATCAAATTGTTGAAGAATTAAAAACATTAACATTATTAGAAGCATCAGAATTAGTTACAAAAATTGAAGAAACATTTGGTGTTGATGCATCGGCTAGTGGTGGTGGTACTATGGTAATGGCTACTTCAACAACAACTGAGGAAGTAGAAGAAAAAACTGAATTTAATGTGATGTTAGATGAAGTTCCTGCTGATAAGAAAATTCCAATATTAAAAGTTGTCCGAGGATTAACTGGTCTTGGATTAAAAGAAGCAAAACAATTAGTAGAATCTGCTCCAAAAAAAGTTCAAGAAGGAGTAGGTAAAGATGTAGGAGAAGATGCAAAAAAACAATTAGAAGATGCAGGAGCAAAAGCTTCGTTAACATAAATTATAAAATAAAAAATTGTTATTATTTTTAATAATAACAATTTTTTATTTTACCAAAAACCTAAAGATACAGCTTTATCAATAGGTAAACATGCACCAATGCCTAACCAAACAGCAGTAAAAAAGCCGATAATAAAAGTTAAACTAGCAATGGGTCGACGAAAAGGATTTTGAAATTTATTGACATTTTCAATAAATGGTACTGTAATTAAACCAGCAGGTACAGCAGCCATTGCTAATACCCCTAGTAATTTGTTCGGTAGAACTCGTAATAAATTGAATGTAGGGAAGAAATACCATTCAGGTAAAATCTCTAAAGGAGTGTTAAATGGATCTGCAGGTTCTCCTAACTGAGTTGGAGCCATTACACCTAAACCAATACAACATGCAAAAGTACCTAAAATACATACAGGGAAAACGTATAAAAGATCATTTGGCCAAGCAGGATGAAACTCGACATCTGTAATTTTTTTTAATTAAAAGAATTACAAAAGTCTGTTCCCGAACCGGACATGCGATTTTCACCGCATACGGCTCTCCAGAAATTAATCAACATAATGGAATGAAAAATTGTCGTCATGAAAATAAAAAAATTCTTTAAAACATGTCTATACAAATAGAAACAAACATAAAAATAAGCGATAGATACTCTGAAAAAATTTTCGAGAGGGTTCAAGTATCAAAGTAACTGGATCAAACTCATCTTAATTATAACTAATAAAAATAATAACCATATTCAATATATTTATATTATATAAATATTTCGACTATCTTTTTATATGCATGATATTTATTATTAAAGAGTTACTCTAAGTTTATAAAATAATCCAAAAATAGAAATTAGCTTAAGAATGAATATTTTAATAAAATTTGTATTAAACACCTATCTTTTTTTAACTAGTTAAAAATTTAAATATATTATTTATAAATTTTGTTAAATTAAAATTTTATACTAGTTGAATTATGTTTATAATTTAATGTTAGATAGCATGATAAAAGGAGAAAATTTTGAATTTTGGATAAATTCCTACAACTTGAATAGTAATTAGCGAAAGCTATCCAGACATACTCAAAATATGTGATAATATTTATATCTTCTAATCTTATGATACTGAGTTTACTAATGGAACAATATCCTTTAGCTAAACTTTTAATATAATTTTTTTTTTGCATTCTTTTAAGAATAGAGTGTATGGAAATATTGAAATATAATTGAGGTTCTATTCGACGAATGGTTTGAAAGCTCGATCTAATATAATAACTAACTTTTTGCTCTTTTAAAAAATACATTTTGTATTCTAAAAAGTACATTTTACCTACTCGTAAATCAATAACTTTGGTCGATATGGGGTCAATTAATTGTTTTAACATTATTTTTATAAAATGGTCAATTTCTATTTTTAATTGTTTTACTAAAATAATATTTCCATTTATACCAATCATCCATTTTTTAGCGTAACGAACGTACTTTAAGTGAATATTTTTTGAAAATAATATAAAAAAATTACTTATTTTCTTTTTTAAACTTTTTAAGACACTAGTAAATTTATCTGATTTTTTATAAAACTTATTTACCTGCTTTATTAGGCTACTTATTTGATAAAACATTTGTTCATAAGTTATATTTTGTTGAGTCGGTCTAGCTTGTTTTAACATTTTTGACTTTTTTTGTATCAATTCATCAAGTTTATTATAATAGATATTTAAAAATATTGGAGATAGAATATTTTTTAGAAATATCTTATAATTAAGTTGATTAGATTTAATATCTTGCAAATACCAACATTTTATTACATTAAAAATTAAAACTAAAAACTTAATATGTAGAACTTTCTCATTTAAAATTTTACACAATTTTATAAGATCAATAGTAAAATCTATTTCTTCATTACTGTTTATAATAACCCAGTCTAGACAATGAAATTTTAATTCAATAAATTCAAGTGCATTGTATGGTATAAGATCTTGAAACAAATTAAAACTTCTTTTTGAAAAATAAGGTTTATAAGTAGTTTTAAATATCTGAAATATTACTTTATGAATAATTGTATTTTTCGTTATTCGTAATTTTAAATATTTTTTGGTACTATAGAATTTTATGATCTTAGTTTCATTTAATGTTTTATATAAAGATCTTTCATTTATGAATTTTTTAGGATGTCTGTCTAAATATTTCAAATTAATTTCATAAATGAATTCATTAGAAATTAGTAATATTATAATATTCTTATTGTTCGTGAGATTTTTATACGCCGCAATATAACTTTTATTTTTCAATAAAATTCGAAATAACTTTTTACAATAAAACGGTTTGTGAAAAGTACTTTTATGTTGAATTACTGAAAGACTCTTTATTGTTTTCATAAAAAATGGTCCTCCAAAAAAAGTAAAAGAACAGTAACAGCGGAAATTTCATACCCCTAAATAGGGCTCTTTTCGCGTAGGTAGTAGATCCCTTAGCGAACTTTACAGTTTCTATAGAAGACGTGTATATATCGAAGTTTAGGATGACTATTCAAAGAAATTAACATGTTTCAGAGTCAAAGTTAAGGACTACATAGGTTCTTTTCATTAGATCAGTGAACCTTATCTAATGTTATGTAGTTATGATCAAATACTACTTATATCATTCGGTTACTATTACCCGCCTTTCTTCTAGTCTTTAAGTAGTATAACTTTATCCTTGCCTGATTAACCTAAAGATGAATTTACACTATAATAAGTTGAAACTCAGTATCTTTTTGACAGCATGCTATTTTCCCCTCAGGGTTTCTCCATTAGGTTAGCTGTAGGTTTTATTTCGTTTTGTTGAACCATGAAAATAGAATTATCTGTAACGTCAGTCTCTAGTAATTTGTTCACACTTCACCATAATAGTTATGTCCCATACCTTTTGCAAGTTTTGCTCTTAATTTTGGATCTGTTAAATCGGGTTTTTTAATTACTGACATAAAAATTTTTTTTTTTAATTATAAAGGTCCTGAAATACCTTGTTTACGAATCATTAAGAAGTGCGTTAACATTAAAACTGCTGCTGCTAATGGTAATACAAATGTATGTGCACTATAGAAACGCGTTAACGTACTTTGACCAACACTTTCACCCCCACGTAAAACCAATACTAAGGGTGGACCTACTATTGGAACAGCAGCTGGAACACCTGTTACAATTTTACATGCCCAAAAACCTACTTGATCCCATGGTAACGAATAGCCTGTAACCCCAAATGAAACAGTTACGACAGCTAAAATAACTCCGGTTACCCATGTTAACTCACGAGGTTTTTTAAAACCACCTGTTAAATATACACGGAAAATATGTAAAACCATCATCATAACCATCATACTAGCAGACCAACGATGAACTGAACGAATTAACCAACCAAAGTTAACACTTGTCATAATATATTCTACTGATGCAAACGCATCAACTACACTAGGACGATAATAGAATGTCATTGCAAATCCTGTTGCAACTTGAACTAAAAAACATGTAAATACAATACCACCAAAACAATAGAAGATATTAACGTGAGGCGGTACATACTTACTTGAAATATCATCAGCAATAGCTTGAACTTCTAAACGCTCTTCAAACCAATCGTAAACTTTACCCATACAAAGTTAGAAATATCAATACGTTTCTAAGCAAAATATTTCTAAAAGGCGAGAGTGGGATTCGAACCCACGGAATCTGTAAAGATTCATCTGATTTCAAATCAGACGCAATCGACCAACTC
>JAVCKV010002551.1:0-27095 GCA_032274145.1 Herpochondria borealis | reverse complement strand
GAGCAACTGAAAGAGAATCAATCTAAAACTAAACGTTTGATTATGGCTGGCTCATTGTTTGTTGGTGGTACTGTTTTACTTGGTGCAGGATTCGATTCAACTTGGTTGAGTTGGGCTTTTTTGAGTTTAGCTACAATTATTTTTTTAAGGGAGTAGTTGGAAGCGTGAAATATGTATAAATTTATATTTACTATAATTCTAATTTTCTCGTTTTTTTATTCTGGCTCAATACATGCAGAGAAAAAATATGAGAAGTTTGTCCTCGAAAACGGAACGGAAATTAAATTAAGCATTGATGCATTAAGAAAAAATGATGGTTACTTAGTTTTAGAAATTGATCCGGGTTTTTATATTGGGCAGTTAGTTTTAACTAAAAAGAAAAAAATGTTTGCCGCCTATACAATTAGTAAAGTGAAAAATAAGGTTTTGCATATAGTTAAATTACCAGTAGGCAGGTATAAATTTTCAAAGCTCTATAATACAACTAAATCTTATGGAGGTTATTTTAGCTTAAATGATGACTATTCATTTGATGTTAAACCCGGAGTAATAAATTATCCTGGAGAGTTACATATTCGTGAAACTTCAAGAAATGGTGAGGCATATATCCATTTAAAGAATAGATCATTTAGGTTTATGCAATTGAATAAAGAGCTGTTAAATAAGTATTTCACTGGTATAAAAGTACAATATGTTGGTAATTATGATGATTTATATTTTAATGAGAACTCATTATGTTGCGAATAATGATCTTTATTCTTTTGGCTAGTAGCTCGTTGTCAATTTATTCTGATTCACATTTCATAGAAAAAATTTACAAACAAGATTCTATAAAATCTTTAAAAATTAATCCGAAAGGTTTTTTTGCTGCGGCAATTTATACAGAAAGTGACCTAGATTATTTGGATATATATAACTTAAATACGAGAAAAGGCTATAGTTTAGCTTGGAGTAGTAGCGAAAAAGAAAAATTCGTAAATGTTAATTGGACAGATGACGATACAGTTATTATCAATATTAATAATGGGACGAAAAATAATTATGCTGTTGTTCATTTGGAAGTGAATGAACAACAAGAAATAATTAAGAAAAGTAGTTTTTATTTGAGCCTTCGTCACGGAAGTATAGCTAATTATCTTACTAGTACTGATGATAAAGTTTTATTTCAACACCCAAGTGAGGGTGGTGGTATTGACCATTTTGATCTTATTGATCTTGGTTCTAAAGAGTCTTTTGATGAACTTGAAAAAGAAATTGACCTAGGTCTGTCTAATATAGTTGATTATGCGTTTGATAAAAATAATAATGTTAGATTTGTGAAGTTATTGAACCAGGGAGTTTTTTCGTACTATTATAAAATTAATCAAGAATCGACTTGGGCAGAGGTACAAGGCTTTAGTGATGACCCAGATAGAATTCTTTATGCATTAGATGATCAAGAACGATTAATAGTTAAAGAGAAAAAAAATAATGATAAATTAATTTTGGCTTATTATAATCCTGAAACATTAAAAAAAATTGATATAGCTTACGAACACCCTATTTATGATGTACAAGGCGCCTTGTTAGGTAAGGGCAAGAAACTGCTTGGAGCAACTGTTATTCAAGACGGGGTCTACGAACAAAATTATGTTGATGGAAATATTGAGATTATTAAGACAAAAATATTAGCAAAACGTCGTGGTAATGTTTATATTATTGATGCTTCAGCAGATTTTTCCAAACTGTTAGTATTAGCTACACGCAATGGATATCATTATAAATATTATGATTATAATGTTGCTTTAGATAAATTGTCTTTGACTACCGATCCGAGTAAATGGCTTAAGGGTGTTAAATTTTCCAATACTCAAACAATAAAATTACCTAATCGTAATGGTGATACTCTTGAGGCCTACTTAACACTACCTAGCAATAATTCTAACTTAAAACCTTTTCCTTTAATTGTTATGCCACATGGTGGACCTTTCTCGGTTCGAGATTATAGATTCGACCGCGAAGCAGAGATTTTAGCTGCTAATGGGTTTGCTGTTTTACGTGTTAATTTTCGAGGGTCTTCTGGCTTTGGCGAGCTCTTTATAGAAAGTGCAAAGCTTGGCTTTGGTACTGTTATTGAAAGTGATATCTTTGATGTATTGACTCATGTTCTAGATAACAAGCCAATAGATAAAAATAGAATTTGCTCAGTAGGTGGAAGTTATGGCGGATATTCAACGGCAATGCTTATGATTAAACATCCAAAGTTATTTAAATGTGGCGTAAGTTTTGCAGGTGTTTTTGATTTGAATTTACAGATTAATGAAGCAAAACGATTTTCGGAATATAAAGATGGCTTAGATAAATTTTTTAAGAATTATATAGTAGATATTGATGCGAACCCTGAGTTGCAAATCGAAAAATCCCCGATATATCATGTTGAAAAGATACAATCTCCTTTACTGTTGATTCACGGATTGAAAGACAATGTTGTTGATGTCGAACAAAGTTATCGTATGCAAGCTGCGCTAAAAAAGTATGGCAAAGATAGTGAATTGATTGAACTAGATGGAGTTGCTCATGGGTTTGAAAATGTGCATCAAATAGTCAATTACTATGAACATGTACTGCCTTTCTTACAAAAGAATCTGAATTGAAACTGGTATTTAATTATCAAAATATGTATATTAATTTTCAGTATGATTTTTGGACTTTTCTCCTGCACTACTACTCAGCAAGCAGAGCAAGCAGCAAATCAAACTAGCACAATTGAAAGATATTCCCCAATAAATAATAGTAAAAATCAAACTGTAATTTTGCTCCACGGTTTAAGTCGAACTTCGCGTTCTATGCGTACCATGGCAAAAGCATTGCAAGCTGAAGGTTATAAAGTTTGTAATATTGATTATCCGAGCCGCTATTTCACAGTTGAAAAACTGGCTGAAAATTATGTGCTTCCAAGAATCAAAGAGTGTGCAGAGCAGAAGCAGAAATTAAATTTTGTAACACACTCATTGGGTGGAATTATTATTCGCAGTATAGATAGTGAATTGCAAAAATTTTCCACAGGTCGTTTGGTAATGCTTAGCCCACCCAGTCAAGGTAGTGAGGCAGTCGATAAATTATCAAATATTTGGGGCTTTAAAACGATGGCTGGACCAGCAGGTGCTAGCTTAGGCACAGGTCCAGAGAGTGTACCTAATACTATTTCTGTTCCTTCAATTCCTTTTGGGATTATTGCCGCGACACTTAGTAATAGTCCGATGTCATGGATTATTCCTGGGGATGATGATGGTAAAGTCACTCTTGAAAGAATGCGTTTACAGGGTATGAGTGATTACCTTGAAGTAAATACTACGCATTCATTTATGATGTCTAATGGTCAAGTTATTAGCTCGGCACTACATTTTCTAGAACACGGAACGTTTAAATAAGCTATTAAAAACAATAGCTTACTGCTTATTTGTTTTTATCATGGAATTCTTTAAATCCCTGCTACAATAAAACGTCGAATATCGCGTTTGACTAAAAAAATAAAATAACCCTGGGAGGGGAGCAAAATGGATATAGTTTCAGTACTGATTGGTTTAGTAAGTGGCGGTGCAGGCGGTGCAGGTGCAGGTGCAATGCTTAAAGAAAAAGGTTTAGGTATGGTTGGCAATTTATTAGCTGGTGGTGCTGGTGGTCTTTTAAGTGGCGCTGGTGGGATTTCAATTGCGAGTATGATTCCTGCTTTGGGTAATATGTTAGGTGCTACTGGCGGCGGTATTGTTGGTGGCGGTCTTAACGGTTTGATTTTGACAGCAGTTATTGGCTTTGTTAAAAGTAAAATGTCAAAATAGTTTTAATCACTTTAGATTTAAAAAAGGTCAGTCTTTAAGACTGACCTTTTTATTTTTCAGCTTCACATAAGTTGAAAGTATTTAGGAAAAATATGGCATTAAGTTTTGGTTTAGGTGAGTTTTTTTCAACGGCATGTGCCATTGCATGGGCATTAAGCGTTGTATTATTTCGTCGTAGTGGCGAAAGCATGCCGGCCTTTGAATTAAATTTTGTAAAAAATATTATTGCTTTAGTATTGCTAATTGCAACCGTTATTGTTGTGCAAGTGTTCTTTGATGGAGATGGAATACCAGTATTCTCTAATTACGATTTGGTATTAACGATTGTTTCAGGTGTTATTGGCCTTGCCATTGCTGATACTTGGTACTTCAAGGGCCTGCAATATTTAGGCGCGGCTCGCATGGGGATTGTTTCAACTATTTTTAGTCCTTCTGTGATTGGCCTATCAGCAATTTTCTTAGGTGAGTCTTTACAAGGCTTTCAATATATTGGCTTTGTTTTGGTTTTGTTGGGTTTGTTGCTAGTAGCTTGGAAACAGAATAAAGAAGAAATTGATTCTGATGATTTACGTAAAGGTTTAATGTTTGGTGGCATGGCGGTATTTCTTACGGCCGCTGGTGTGTTAATGGTTACAGGAGTTATGGATAGGCAACCTTTCTTCTGGGTTGTATTGCTGCGTATGATTGCCGGTTTAATTGGCATGTGTGTATTTATGACTCTACGCAGAGAATGGCCGTTATTTAGAGAAAACTTAAAGGGTGACCATCCCTGGAAAACCATTGTATTTGCTAGTTTCTTAGGTGGTTATTTATCAATGTGTTTATGGATGGCAGGATATAAACTCATTAACCCAGCAGTCGCTTCTATCCTTAATGAAACTTCATCAGTGTTCATTGTGTTTTTTGCATGGTTAATATTAAAAGAACATATTTCCAAACAGAAGCTTGCTGGTTTATTATTGACAGTAAGCGGAGTATTAGTTGTTTTAGTTGCATAACTCTTTTTGTCTAAACTCCGTACATGATGCGTGACCCACTGTCTTTAAATCTATGATCAATAAAACTAAAACTCAAGACTACATTGCCCCACCTTGCAACGAAGAAGTAGAAATTCTCTTAGAGGATGAATCCTTCCTGTTAGTTAATAAACCACGTCCATTGCTTTCGGTTCCTGGTAAACATCCACTTAATAAAGACTGCTTAATCACACGCTTGCAACAAGGCAATCCAGAAGCTCGTATTGTTCATCGTCTAGATATGCATACTTCAGGCATTATGGTTATTGCCTTAAGCAAAGCAAGCCACCGTAATTTAAGTATGCAATTTGAAAAGCGAAATACTTATAAAGAGTACATAGCGGTTCTATATGGCGAGGTAGAAAAAGAGGAAGGCTCTATTGAGCTGCCCTTGATTTGTGATTGGCCGAATCGCCCTAGACAAAGAGTTGATTACGAAGTTGGAAAATCTGCTTTAACCCATTTTGAAGTATTAGAACGGAATGAAGATAAGACTCGTGTTTTATTCAAACCAATCACAGGACGTTCGCATCAATTACGTGTACATGCTGCAGAAATCGGGCACCCAATTTTAGGTTGTACCTTGTATGCTCATAAAAAAGCGCTCGCGATGTCTGAACGTCTAATGTTGCATGCTTTTAAATTAGAGTTTGATCATCCGTTAACTGGTGAACGAGTTAACGGTATTTGCGAGGTGCCTTTTTAATAATTATTTAAATTTTTTTACTAAACTATCGAATTCCTCAGCATAGCATGTGCTGAACTTGGTTCAGTAACTGGGGGTCGAGCTACATGGATGTAACGAATGCCGATATTTTGCAGGAGCAAAATAGGCCAGTGACTTTAAAGAGATTTTATAAATTCATTAAAATTGATTTCAGAGAAATCAGTATAGCTAATGGGGTGTTCTACATTGTTTCCAATAGCAATGAAATTGTAATTTAATTCTGCACAAGCTTTCTTATCCCAAATACCGTCACCAAAATATGTTTTTGACTTGTATTTAGAGTGTTTGGTTTTTTCAGCAGCTTTTTGCATAATGCCTATTCGTGTGAAATGGTCATCAGAATTTGCAAATGGTATATCTTTAAATTTAATGCCAGCAGCACGCATTTTCATTTCTGCTGAATTCCTCCATCCACCAGTAGCAATTGCAAGCTGGATGTTTTCTTGCGGCTTAAGTTGCTCGATGAAAATTCCTGCCCCTTTGATTTGCTTTAAACCATTGGCGTTAAGGAACTTTTGGCTAGAAGCAAAAAAGTGATTTTTAACATCGTTTAACACCTCATTAAAATGACTGTCGATGTTATTAGTTTCGAGTATTTCTTGTAATAAGCCTGTATCGGTGATGTTTTTATAAATCGACCAGTCATTACCTATTTCAATATTTAGAACTTGTGAGATTGCTTCTCTGTAGCATGCATCGTCAAAGGCAGTCGACTCAACGAGCGTGCCATCAATATCAAACATGATTAAGTGCTTCACTACTGCCTCAACCTCAAAGCATGCTGCATTACATGAAAAATATAACTCTGTTCATACACACCAGTTAATAAATGTGCAGCAGGCCCTTTGGCATATACCCCTACGTCTGTACCCGAGTGCGTTTCGCTACTCATTGGGACAACTGTTTCTTGTAAGTAGTTTTTATCTTCAGTATTTACATTAGTTAAGTCGGGGCGGCCTTGTGTTATGCCTTTGAACTCTCTGGTTCTATGCGGGTAAGTTTTTGTACCTTCAGCTTGAGTTTGGCTTTCGCCAGTGTAGCCAGAGCCATTTAGGTAGCCCAGAGTGGTATAGGGTTTGCCACTAGCGTCTAAACTTAATTGAGTATCGCCACCAAGCTTATTAGTCACTTTTCCAAAAATAGGGTTTCCGCGTTGAGGGTAGCCTGAAAATTCCATTACGTGACCATGATCGGCGGTTACGATTATTAATGTGTCTTCATCATTAGTTAATTCATCGGCAGCTTTAACTGCATCAGCAAACGCCACCGTATCATGCAAAGCACGATAAGCATTAGTAGCGTGATGGGCATGATCGATACGACCACCTTCTACTAAAAGAAAAAAGCCTTCATCAGATTTGAGTTGTGCAATTGCAAATGAAGTCATTTCAGCAATTGATGGTTCACCTGCTTTGTCGTCAGCTCTATCGGCTTCGTAATTCATATGACTACGTTCAAATAAGCCTAAAACTTTTTCTGATTTTTTGAGATTTTTTAATTGATCTAAATTCCAAACAAACTCACCGTTTGGATTACGTTCTTGCCATTGCGTAATTAGGTTCTGGCCGTCTTTACGTGAACCAGTTTTATCTGCATGTTCAGGGTCATTGCTTGTCTTGGGTAAAAAGCTTGCACGTCCACCACCTAATACTATTTCAATACCATCACCTTTATTAAAGTCTAGTAACTGAGTTGCTATGTCTGTGCAGCCCTCAGGAGCAGAAGCTTCCCAATCGCGTGACGCTATATGAGCATAAGTTGCTGCTGGAGTAGCATGGGTGACTTTAGTGGTTGTAACTACACCTGTTTTAAAGCCAGCTTCTTCGGCTTGTTCTAATAAAGTAGGTACCGTACTTTTAGCTACAGAAGAGCAGTCTTCGCGAATTACGTCATCATTAACTCCAACAACACCAATTTTAGTTTTAACACCACTTAACATTGCTGTCGCCGTGCCTGCAGAATCAGGAGTTTGACTATCTGTGTTATAAGTCTTACTAAAGCCTGAATAAGGGAATGATTCAAAGCTTAGATAATTTTCTTCACCAGCTTCACCGCGCAATTGACCATCTAAAATTCTTGCGGCTGTTACTGTTGCAACACTCATGCCGTCGCCTACAAATAGAATGACATTTTTTGCAGGTTTATTATTTTCTTTTTGGTTGAGTCTTTTTTGTAGCAAGCTTTGCCCAGATTGAAACCATGGATCAGGATTCTCATTCTTAGTAATTTCGGCATGACTGCATGCGCTTGTTAATAGAGCTGTTGCAATAATTGTAAGTAAAGGGATATTTTTATTTTTTTGATAATTCATTTTCTAAGTTCTCTAATTCAGTATATTTAACTCTACGGTAACGAAATTTACTCGCTGCTTTCATATTATTGGCTAAAACTTCATGCAACTCATTATCCCAATAACCCCACTTCTCAATCATCGCTTTGGCTTCATGTTGTTTACCACTAGCCTGTATTGCAAGAACTTCTTCTAACATCTTTGCAACAATTTCTGGAAATAGATCGTAATCCACAGTAATGCGTTGTGTTTCTGAATCATAGCTAAAAACTTCATTTTCTACAAAATAATTAAACTGCATGAGTTGCATAGTTTGATAGGCTTGTGTGCGTCGAGGTTTAGCTGTGTTTAAAACCCTAAGTACGCCACCAGCTTGTATTTCTCTAAAAGTACTGGAGGTCATCTGCTCATTATCTAGCATGTATTTTGCAGTAAAGAGTGAGACTAAATCGGCTTTCATTTCTTCAAAATGATCAGCAACTTCTGCAAGTGAGGCATCTAAATCTTTACCGGCTAAGGTTTCATCTACCCCTAAGTAATGCCCTACCTCATGCCAAAGCGTTCTTTGAAATTGACCATCCATGCTTAAGTCGCTTGCTTGAGAATCAATAACTGCAGATGCAAATACAGATTGAGCATTCTCAAATAAGACGGGGTTAGTCATGATATTGTGTCGCAGCATAATAGTACGACCATACTTACGTGATTGCTCGGCTTCATTTGGTAGAATGGTAGCTGTATTAGAGCCGCGCGATTGACCAAAGTCAGCAATTACGTCATACACACCTAAGGATAAATTTGAGTTAATGTTTCTAGTAAACTGGAATGGCAGGGCATCATGAATACCTTGTAAATTATTTATGCCTTTAGCTAATTTCTCGCTAGCTGCATGATTTCTTAATAATACGCTTAAGCTGAAAAAACTTTTAATTCCAAATAAACTATCGTCATAGGTTTCGTAACTACCAATTTGAGCATTGAGATTTTTAAAGCGCCCCGTAACCCAAGCGGCATCACCCGCTTCATAATCATCGCGTAATAGATCAAAGCCACGCTGTCTCAAGTAGCGAGCAAATTCTTTATCGTCATTTTCAATTGCATCGGCAGCATTATTTAAATGTTTATAGGCTTCTTGAATTTCACTTAAGTAATGTACTGAATAAGGTAGACCATAAAAGCCTTCGTTTGGATGTTCACTCTGTATTTTCTCTAATTGCGGTTTTAGCTCGGGATGTAATAAGTCCAAATGGGTATAACCATTTAGCTTAGCAATATCTTCGGTTAGATTGGTTGGAGTCACTTGGCGTACTACCGAACGCAAATGCATTATTGAATTACGTTCATCGGGATATTGCGATAAGTAATCTTCAATGGCTGATTTTTCAACGCCTATTGGATAGAGGTTTCCACCTTTTTGAGAGTCTTCAACTGGCAAAAAAGGCACTCGTTGATTATCGGTATTGGTAACAATTGGCCCTTTAGACTGGTAATACAGGTCTAATAAGTCTTGTGTACGTTGAGAGTCATCTGAACCTGCATGTAACTTGTGCAGTGTGTCACGTGCTTCTAGAGCTTCGGGATGCCGTGAGAGCTCATAAATATCATTAAAAATTCGGCCTGCATACATAAGTTCTTTAATGGCAATAACTTCTTGGGGTTTTAAAGCAGAAAGATCAGGGGCTAAAATAATTTCGGCACTTTTACTTAAAATTGTTTCGGCTTCATCGGCTGACCAATAATTTTCAGGCAAATTTATTTCACCAGAGTCATTAGATGATTGCAAAACGAAAAAACCTACTAATACCAGTAAAGCAATGGCGGGAATGGCAAAACGTTTCATAGCGTTCCTTAGTCATAAATTTAAAAATGATTGCTATATTGTACGCCTCTAAGAATATTTTTATAGTGCTTAAATATTTAGCATTTAGAGTGGGTTTTATTGTTGTAAATTAAGATTGTTTTCCTTAGTTCAGAATGCAAAACACATACTCATTGAAATGCGTACAATAGCGCCATGGATGTATCTTCAATTCTCGATTCTCTCAATGACGCTCAACGCCAAGCCGTTACCGCCGAACATAAACCTCTACTCGTTCTTGCAGGTGCAGGAAGTGGTAAAACCCGCGTATTAGTACACAGAATTGCCTGGTTAGTGCAAGTCGAAGGTCTTAATCTGCATAATATTATTGCGGTTACTTTTACCAATAAAGCCGCCGCTGAAATGCGTGGTCGAGTTGAAGAAATGCTAGAAGTACCAGCTGCTCCTCTATGGATTGGTACTTTTCATGGTTTAGCTCATCGTTTATTGCGACGTCATTGGCAAGAAGCCAATCTGATGCAGAGTTTTCAAATAATGGATGCCGATGATCAAAAACGCATGGTTAAACGTGTGTTGCGAGAAATGGAGTTAGATGAAAATCAATGGCCACCGCGTGAAGTGTGCTGGTACATCAATAATAAAAAAGAAGAGGGGATTCGTCCGCAGCACATTGTTGCGGGTGAGGATGAACTCGAAGACATGCGTGTACGAATTTATCAAGCTTATGAAGATGCTTGTGCACGAACGGGTCTTATTGATTTTGCTGAAATGCTACTGCGTGCACATGAGCTGTGGCTAAATAATCCTCACTTACTTGCACATTATCAACGTAGGTTTAAACACGTATTAGTTGATGAGTTTCAAGATACTAATACTATTCAATATGCCTGGTTAAGAAATTTAATAGGAAAAACTGGCACACCGTTTGTTGTTGGTGATGATGATCAGTCTATTTATCGTTGGCGTGGAGCCAAGGTTGAACATCTGCAGCGTTTAGCCACTCACTTTCCACAATTACAAACGGTACGGCTTGAACAAAATTATCGCTCATCTGGCAACATTCTCAAAGCGGCGAATGCTGTTATTGATAATAATACCGGTCGCTTAGGTAAAGAGTTATGGACCGATGGACATGACGGCGATTTAATTCAAATTTTTTCAGCTTACAATGAACGTGAAGAAGCTGAGTTTGTTATTACTCGTATTCGTCAATGGCAAAACGATGGTAACGAACGCAAAGAAGCCGCTATTCTTTATCGCTCAAACGCACAGTCACGTGTGTTTGAGGAAATGCTCATTCAAGGCGGTATTCCTTATCGGGTTTATGGCGGTTTACGTTTCTTCGAACGGGCTGAAATTAAAGATGCATTAGGTTACTTGCGTTTATGTGCAAATAAAAATGATGACGCGGCTTTTGAACGTGTAGTTAATACACCGACTCGTGGTATAGGTGCACGTTCAGTAAGTATGGTGCGTGAATATGCACAAGCCAATAGTTGTCCTATGTGGCAAGCTGCGGCGGCCTGTGTTGCTGATGAATTGAATTTTCCTCGTCGAGCTGCAAAAGCTTTGCATGCTTTTTTAGTATTAATAAATGATATGAGTCAGGCGGTAGAAAAACTTGATTTAGGTGAGCAAGTAGAACATGTAGTGTTTAGCAGTGGGCTTATCGAACATTTTAAAAAAGAAAAAGGTGAAAAAGCTGAAGCACGTTTAGAAAATCTTGATGAATTAATTTCGGCCGCCAGTGGTTTTGATGTGGATGAAGTGGTTAATGCCATGCAATCGGATGATTACGAAGATCCTGAGCTTGTTATCGAGCCAGAAGAAGTTTCACCTTTGGTTGCTTTTTTAGGCCATGCGGCTTTAGAGGCCGGCGAAGGGCAAGCCGATGCGTGGGAAGATTGTGTGCAACTCATGACCTTGCACTCAGCCAAAGGTTTGGAGTTTCCAATAGTATTTATGTGTGGTTTAGAAGATGGTTTGTTTCCACATCAACGCTCAATTAGTGATCCGGCCGGTTTAGAAGAAGAACGGAGACTGTGTTATGTAGGAATGACGCGTGCTAAAGAGCATTTGTATATATCGCATGCTGAACGTCGTCGTTTGTACGGACAAGACAATTATGCCCAACCTTCGCGATTTTTATCTGAAATTCCAAAAGAGTTAGCTAATCATATTCGTCCGCAAGTGTCTGTGGCAAGACCAGTAATGCAAACACAAAGGCGAGGAGCATTATTACGTGAGCCAGCACCCGAAGGTTTAAAGTTAGGTCAGGCAGTGATGCACAAAAAATTTGGTCCTGGTGTAATAATGAATTATGAAGGTCAAGGGAGCCATGCAAGAGTGCAGGTTAATTTTCAGGATGTGGGCTCAAAATGGTTGGTCTTAGCGTATGCCAATTTAGAAGTCACTTAACATAATTTATAGCTAAAAATAAGCTCAAATTGACCAGTAAGATCAAGCTATAAGTGTTAATTAGCCATTGATTTATATAGATATTGCTCAATATTTGCGTTATTTAACAGACAAAACTTGCATAGCGCTCACGATAGGCGTAATGTGCTGAACAACATGACGCGATTTGCAACAAATCCAGTTTATTTATTATTCATTAATTTAATAAACATAATAATTCATATAACCGACTTATCGTCTGTTAATAAATATACTAATTAAATAATCATGAAAATTTTAATCCTTGGTGCTGGTCAAGTAGGTTCTACTGCTGCAACTAATCTTGCTCAAGAAGAACAGAATGAAATTACTGTGGTTGATACTAATCCAGAAGTTCTAAAAGAACTTGGTGATCGCTTAGATATAAGAACGGTAGAGGGTTTTGCTTCGCACCCGCGTGTACTTGAGCAAGCTGGTTGTGCCGATGCCGATATTCTTATTGCTCTTACTAATTCTGATGAAACAAATATGGTGGCCTGCCAAGTGGCTTACACCATGTTTCATACTAAAACCAAAATAGCTCGTGTGCGTGAGGCTGCTTATACGCACAAGTCAGCTGAAAAAATATTTACCCAGGATGCATTACCAGTTGATGTAATTATATCTCCTGAACAATTGGTTACTGAACATGTAGAACGTTTGATTCATTTTCCAGGCGCTTTGCAAGTTCTTGAGTTTGCTGATGGTAAGGTGCGTTTAGTTGGTGTAACTGCTCATGAAGGTGGTCTGTTAATAGGTCAAGAGTTGCGAGCACTTGCCGAGCATATGCCTAATACCGATGCACGTGTAGCGGCAATTTATCGTGATGGCGAAAGTTTAATGCCCGATGGCGATACTATTATTAAAGAGGGCGATAATGTTTTCTTTATCGCCGAGCGTAATGATATTCGTTTAGTGATGAGTGAAATGCGTAAGTTAGAAACGCCTGTGCGAAGAGTGATGATTGCTGGTGGCGGCAACATTGGTTATCGTTTAGCTAAAGTGTTAGAACGAACAAATAAAGTAAAACTGATTGAACGTGACAAGATTCGTGGGCGCAAAATTTCTGAAAAATTACGTAAAACTCGCGTATTGATTGGTGATGCCGCTGATCAAGCGCTATTGGAAGAAGAGAATATTGATAATACTGATGTATTTGTTTCTGTTACTAATTCAGAAGAGGCTAATATTCTTTCGGCTATGGTGGCTAAACGTTTAGGTGTTAAAAAAGCCATCGCATTAATTAATCGCCCAAGTTACGGTGAAGTAGTTGAGTCGGGTGGTGTGATTGATGTTGCTGTTTCTCCTCAACAAATTACTTCTGGAGCATTGCTCTCGCATGTACGCCGTGGAGACGTGGTTAAAGTGCATACCCTACGTAGAGGCGCAGCTGAAGCAATGGAAGCGATTGCACATGGCGATGAAAAGAGTTCGCGTGTTGTGGGTAAGGCATTGGAAGATATCCGTTTGCCTAAAGGCACAACTATCGCTGCTATTGTACGTGGCGAACAAGTAATTATGGCACATCACGATGTAGTTATTGAATCAGATGATCATGTTATTTTATTTTTGACTGACCGTAAAAGAATTCCAGATGTAGAAGATCTTTTTCAGGTGAAAGTTAAAGTTTCACGTAAGTAATTCGCTATTGAAATAAATAAAAGATTGATAAGTTTCGTATGAATATAAAAATTGTGTTACGAATTTTAGGCGTATTGCTCATGGGATTTAGTTTAACCATGCTGCCGCCAATTTTAGTTTCCTTGATCTATTCAGATGGTCAAGCCTTTGCCTTTATTCAATCATTATTTATCTATTTAGTTCTAGGTGCAATAATTTGGTACCCACTCAGAAAGCAACGTTCAGAATTAAGAATACGCGATGGATTTTTGGTAGTCTCTTCGTTTTGGGTGGTTATTGGTTTAGCTGGATCATTACCGTTTTTGCTTTCCAGTTTACCTTTAAGTTTTACTGACGCATCCTTTGAGGCGGTTTCGGGTTTAACTACAACAGGTGCCACCATATTAGTTGGCCTAGATGAAATGCCTAGGTCGCTCTTATACTTTAGACAACAATTACAGTGGCTAGGCGGCATGGGTATTATCGTTTTAGCCTTGGCTATTTTGCCAATGTTAGGCGTGGGTGGAATGCAGTTATATAAAGCTGAAACTCCTGGGCCTGTAAAAGATTCAAAACTTACTCCACGAATTACCGAAACCGCCAAGGCGCTTTGGTATATTTATCTAGGTTTAACGGTTTTATGTATGCTGGCCTATTACTTTGCAGGCATGACATGGTTTGATGCAATTTGTCATAGTTTTAGCACGATTGCTATTGGTGGCTTTTCTACGCATGATCAGAGTATTGGGCATTTTAATAGTTCACTGATTGATACGGTTGCAATCATTTTTATGTTGATTGCGGGTGCAAACTTTGCCTTACATTTTGCCGCGTATAAACGTTGGGAGTTTAAGCATTACTTTCGTGATGCCGAGTTTAAAACTTATCTCATAATAATATCAGTAGCAGTTGTTGTAGTTACTTTCACACTGGAATCTTCTGATTATATAAATGATGCCAGTGAAGCCTTTAGAGCTGCAGTTTTCCAAGTTGTATCTATTGGTACCACAACAGGTTTCACTACAGAAAATTACTCCTTGTGGCCAGGAGCCTTGCCTTTATTACTTATTTTATTAAGCTTTATTGGAGGTTGCGGTGGTTCAACAGCTGGCGGAATGAAAGTGATTCGTTGGTTATTAGTCTTTAAACAAGGCATGCGCGAAGTCATCAGACTAATTCACCCCAATGCTGAAATACCTGTTAAGTTAGGCAATCGTGCCGTATCGCATCGAGTAATTGATGCTGTATGGGGGTTTTTCTCAGTCTACATTGTCGTATTTGCCATCATGATGTTACTTATGATGGCAACTGGCCTAGATCAAGTAACTGCTTTCTCAGCCGTAGCTGCTAGTCTAAATAATCTCGGTCCTGGTTTGGGCGAAGTCGCATCTAACTTTGTTCTTATTAATGATTCAGCAAAATGGATAAGTATTTTTGCAATGTTGTTGGGGCGTTTAGAAATATTTACATTGTTAGTATTATTTACTGTAGCTTTTTGGGAGTATTAAGTGCCTTTGTGGTTTTTCTAAGAAACTAGGTCTTTGTTGCGAAGGTAAGAACCCATTTACAGAAATACGCTAAAGTTCTTCATCCTCAAAAATAAGCCATAATTTCACGCTAGCGAAAAACTGGACCCCTGCCTAAGTAACTGCTCCTGTGTTCTCTAACTCTTGCTTCCATGCAGTTGTACGCAGGGAAGACGGCAGAGCTTGTGAGATGCTAAAATACTGCATGGATATTTTTAAAGTTTTTCAAGTGGAGGCAGCACACCATCTGCCAAATGTTCCCGAGGACCATAAATGCCGTCGTTTGCATGGGCATTCTTTTATTATTGAGATTCATGTGAGTGGCCCTGTTGGCCATGACACTGGTTGGGTGATGGATTTTTCAGATCTTAAAGCGACGTTTCAACCTCTGTATGATCAACTAGATCATAATTATTTAAACGAGATAGAAGGTTTAGAAAACCCGACTTCAGAAAATCTAGCTATGTGGATTTGGGATAAGCTTATTCCAGTGTTGCCACTACTATCTAAAGTCGCAGTGAAAGAAACCTGTAATTCGGGTTGTATTTATACGGGTCCAAAATAATGAATCTTAGAATTGCTTTGGCAATATCTATTATTTAGTTCTATTACTTTCAAAGGAGCTCCACTTATGGCAAATAAATTGCCTATCCCGCCACGCACCCCAGTAGATCATTCAATGTTAACGCGTGAGTCCTGGAAAATTTTTCAAATCATGGCAGAGTTTGTTGAGGGTTTTGAGCAGTTATCCAGTATTAAACCGTCGGTGAGCATTTTTGGTTCGGCTCGAACTCCTGAAGATCACCCTTATTTTAAATTGACTGAAGAAATTGCTAAAGAACTTTCGGATGCCGGTTTCTCAATTGTAACTGGCGGCGGCCCTGGTTTAATGGAAGCAGGTAATCGTGGCGGCCATGCGGGTAAATCACAGAGTGTAGGTTTAAATATTATATTGCCACATGAGCAAACCAATAATCAATATCAAGATATTTCATTAAATTTTCGTCATTTCTTTTCGCGTAAAGTCATGTTTGTAAAGTATGCATCTGCTTACGTAGTAATGCCGGGCGGTTTTGGCACCATGGACGAGGTGATGGAAAGTTTGACTTTAATACAAACTGGTAAATCACGAAAAATTCCTATCGTATTAGTTGGAAGCGATTTTTGGGGTGGTTTAGTTGAATGGTTCAAAGATAAATTGGTTGGCGAAGGCATGGTCTCACCAGACGATATGGATTTGTTTTCAGTGGTGGATACGTCAGCTGAAGTATCAAAAGTAATCTTTGATTTTTACCAGGATCGCAGTTTTGATCTGTCCCCCGAAGAACAACAAACAATGTTAAACCTATAATAAAGCTCCGTCATTGCAAGCCAATGGCGCGACAATCTCTTTGGCTATTAGATAAGAATGCAAAAATTCTCACAACATATTACTAAATTCAATGATTGCTTAGGACGAACAGTGTCTTGGCTTACTTTGTTTATGGTTTTGGCCACTTTTGTGATTGTTGTTTTAAGAAAGTTTTTTGACCTTGGTTGGATTTGGTTACAAGAGAGTGTTACTTGGATGCATGCAATTGTGTTTATGTTGGCTGCTTCTTATGCCTTGAATAATGATGAACATGTACGAGTGGATATTTTTTATACCAACTTCTCACCAAGGAAGCGTGCCTGGGTCAATCTACTGGGTACATTATTTTTTTTGTTGCCGCTTTGTAGTTTTGTCGTTTGGAGTAGCTGGGATTATGTAAGTGAATCTTGGCGTATTAAAGAAGCGTCGTGGCAGTCAGGTGGCATTGCTTTTTTGTATTTATTGAAATCAGTAATTCCATTAACGGCGATTTTACTGGCCCTGCAAGGCTTGACTAACAGTCTTGAAGCTTTCTTTTATCACGATAAATAAAATATGCATTAGTACCCGGTCCTAATTTTGGTACATCTGAAATGATAATCAAAGCCATAAATTAAGAACTAAATATTTCCGATTTCGCTACAGTAACAATCTTAATTAATTCTTAAAACATTTGGTGCTTAGTTATTGAAATGCTGCGCAAAAATGGTATTTTTAAACTCAATTTTACATAAGCATATTTCCAATTCGTATAAATAACAATCGACTTTTATATCAACTGTTTCACATCTGTTACAGAATTTAACAAAACTTGTACCGTTTTGAGAGCACTTTCAATAATCCTATAAATTTTTAGCTTTCATCCTACAAGCGGAAATGCTCCTATGCTAATCTCGCACGCGACAGAAGAACTATTAACAATTATAAATATCAAAAATTCTTCTAATATATTCATTTTTCATTAAATAAAATAAAACTTTTACTTTTCAGTTGCTTAAGTCAATTAAAGCACTGATGGCGAAGGTTGTTCCGTTTAGTGAAACTATGTTACAGACTGCGAATAAAGTAACAAATTATAAAATCGGCAAAATATAAAAATATAGGAAATACAGAAATGACACGTAATAGACTTTCGGCAAATTTATCACTCCTTTTAGGAGCCATAGCATTTTCTAACCCGTTACGAGCGCAAGAGCAAATTGATGCGGCTGACGGTGTGAGCGTTGATTCACTACAGGGTGTTCAGTCATCAGAAGTAGATGCTAATGGAGATTTACTAATAATTCTTGAAAATGGGCAAACGGTTACTGTTCCGGCTGCTGATTTTCTTGTTGTCGATGGAAACTTCTTTATCTCGCCTACAATGCTAGATAGCTTAGGATTGGCTCTTAATCCTGCTGATTTAGCTTTAGGTACGGCAGGTGGAAGCGGTACTCTTCTACTCGGTGGTGCTGCACTTCTTGGTTTGTTAGCAGCAGCAGGCGGTGGCGGCGGTGGCGGCGATCCAGCTCCTACTCCACCTCCAGCACCTGTTAATAATGCTCCAGTGTTTACTTCTGATGCAAGCAGTTCTCTGAGTGAAAACTCTACAGATGCCTACGCGGCTTCAGCAACTGATGCTCAAACTATTTCTTATAGTATTAGTGGAACCGATGCTTCTTTATTTTCTATTGATTCAAGCACTGGCGCCGTAAGCTTTATTGATGCCCCAGATTTTGAAACTCCTACAGATGCTGATGGTGACAATGTTTATGACATCACCGTAACAGCGTCTGATGGATCATTAAGTTCTAGTCAAACAGTAAACATCACAGTTACTAATGTTGACGAAGCTCCAGTCATTACTTCAGTGGCAACTGCCGATGCCGCTGAAAATGATAATACTGTGATTACTGTTGTTGCGACCGATGCCGAAGGTGCAACTCTTACTTATACCTTAAGCGGTGCCGATGCCGCTCTATTTACTGTTGATCCAGCTACTGGTGAAGTGTCATTCATCACTGCTCCTGATTTCGAAAACCCAACTGATTCCGATGCTGATGGCGTTTACGATTTAACAGTTTCGGTTTCTGATGGTGTCAATACAACAACTCAAGATGTTGTTGTAACTGTTACGGATGAAAATGATGCTGCAGTAATTACTTCTGATGTAGCTGTCGATGCTGCAGAAAATACAACAACGGCTTATACCATTGTTGCGACTGATCAAGATGGGGATACCCTTACTTACAGCATTAGTGGTGACGACGCTGCTTTGTTTGCAGTAGATGCAGCAACAGGTGTGGTTACTTTTGTTGCTGCACCAGATTTTGAAACCTCAACCGATGCCAATGCTGATGGTGTGTATGACATCACAGTTACAGCAAATGATGGAACAGTAACTACTGACCAAGATGTTGCGATAACAGTGACAGATGTAAATGACGCTCCAGTTGTGAGTGGGCCAATTGTTGACACTGCAGCAGAGAATGCAGGTTTAACCGTTGATTTGTTGCAAAATGCAAGTGATCAAGATGTTGGCGATACTATTAATGTTGATGCAGCTAGCCTTATTGAAACCAGTGGCAATGATGCTAGTGGCGTAACAACTTCTGGTAATGATCTTGTTGTTGATATGACTTCGTATGATTACCTTGCAGAAGGCGAGAGCGTTGCTCTTACTTACACCTATGACGTAGTTGATGCCGCTGGTGAAACAGTCTCAACTATGGCAACAATTACTATTACTGGAACTAATGATGACCCAATTCTTGCAGTTACTGATATAGCAGCAACTGAAGATGGTGCAGCGGTCACGGGTACGGCAACATTTACTGATGTTGACACTAGTGATACTCATGTATTTAGTGTGTCGGCTTTAGCCGCTAGTGAAGGTTCAGTGTCTATTGATGCAACTACCGGTGAATACACTTACGAAGTTGGAACAGATTTCCAAGCATTAGCTTTAGGCGAAACCGCAGTCGTTACGTTTGATGTAACGGTTACTGATAATAATGGTGGTGCTGATACAGAAACTGTGAGCGTTACCGTTACTGGCACAAACGATGCCCCAATCCTAACGGTTGCCGATATTGCTGCAACAGAGGATGGTGTAGCGGTAATGGGTACAGCTACCTTTACGGATGTTGATTTAACAGATACTCACACATTCTCAGCCACAGCGATGGCGGTTGGTGAAGGTTCAGTGGCAATTGATGCGACTACCGGTGAATACACTTATGAAGTTGGAACAGATTTCCAAGCATTAGCTTTAGGAGAAACCGCAGTCGTAACTTTTGATGTAACGGTTACTGATAATAACGGTGGTGCTGATACACAAACTGTGAGCGTTACCGTTACTGGTACAAACGATGCTCCAGTACTTACAGTTGCCGATATAGCAGCAACTGAAGATGGCGCAGCAGTTACGGGTACGGCAACGTTTACTGATGTAGATGTTCTGAATACGCCAGATACACACACATTCACAGTGTCTACAATGACTGCTGGCGAAGGTTCAGTGGCAATTGATGCAGCTACCGGTGAATACACATATGAAGTTGGAACTGATTTCCAAGGTCTTCAGGCTGGTGAAACTACAACAGTAACTTTCGATGTGACAGTAACTGATAATAACGGTGGTGCAGATACACAAACTGTAACGGTAACAATCACGGGAACTAATGATGATGTCTTAGTAACAGCGGCTGTAGGAACTGGTGCAGTAGAGGAAGATGTAACGGCACAAGCAACTGGCACTGTAGATTTTACAGATGTTGATTTGCTTGATGATCATTTAGTAACATCAGCATTAGATTCAACTGACTACACAAGCTCAATGGGCACGTTTGCTGTGGTTGAAACAACTGACACAACGGGTACTGGAACAGGTGGTTTAGTTACTTGGACTTATGATATTGATGCAGCAGCTTCACAAGAATTAGCGGCTGGTCAAGTGGTTAGCGAAGTTTACACAATTACAATCGACGATCAAAATGGCGATACGGTTACTCAGGATGTAACAATAACAATCACTGGTACAAATGATGTACCAGTTGTTGATGCAGCCGATGTAACGGGAGCAATTACTGAACTTGCTGCTCCAGTTGGCATTTTGACTGATTCAGGAACTATTGCCTTCACAGATGTAGATCTTACTGATTCACATTCACTAGACCCAACAATTGTTGAGTCTGCAGGTGCTTTAGGTACATTTACTGCAAGTGTTTCTACACAAACAGATGCTGGTGGCGTGGGCGGTACGATTTCTTGGAATTACTTAATCGCTGCATCAGATATTGAGTATCTTGCTGAAGGTGAAACTAGAGATGAAACTTTCACAATTACTTTAGATGATGGCAATGGTGGAACGGTTGATCGTACGATTACCGTTACGCTTACAGGTACTAATGATGCGCCAACGATCACTTCACCATTAACTGATGCAGTTGGCGCTGTTGTTGAAGATGCTAGTGCTCCGAACTTAGTTGATACTGGGTTTATTACATTCAATGATATTGATCTTATTGATACGCACACAACAAGTATTGCTGCAGATGCAGGAAATAGTTTAGGTGGGATATTAACTTTAGATGTAGTAACTCAAAGTCCAGCAACTGAAGTAGGTACATTCAATTGGACTTATACAGCCGCTACAGCAAATGCAAATATACAATCCCTTGCTGATGGTGAGACTGCAACAGAAACTTTCACTGTTACTATTAGTGATGGTGAAGGTGGTACGGTTGATCAAATAGTTGTAGTAACAGTTACCGGCACTAATGACACGCCGGTTGTAAGTGCGATTCCAGTTGCTGCAGTTGAAGATGGCGCTGGCGTTATAACGGCTTTCATTGTCGCTGATGTTGATACAACAGATGGACACATATTTATTACTACCAGCCAACCAAGTGAAGGTTCGGTAATAAATAATAACGATGGAACGTTCACATTTAGTCCGGGTACAGATTTCCAAGACTTAGCTCTTGGCGAAACACGTGATGTAACATTTAACTACGTAGCTACTGATGATAGTGGAACAGGTAATGCTACAAGTGCCCCGCAAACAGTAACTATTACGGTCACTGGAACTAACGATACTCCAGTCACGAGCGATGTAGTAGTAGCTGCAAGTGCAGTTGAAGATGGCGCGAGCACTATGGGTTCATTCATCGTTGCCGATGCTGACACCACAAATACTCATACATTCTCAATTGATACTGCTCCAACTGAAGGTTCAGTTGTAATTACTGGTGCTACTTTCGTCTTTAGTCCGGGTGCTGATTTTCAAGATCTAGGTGAAGGTGAGGCACGTGACGTAACATTTACTTATATAGCAACTGATAATGATGGCGCTGCTAGTACAGCATCTACAGTAACTGTGACAGTTACAGGTACAAATGATCAACCAGTAGCTGGTGACGTTTCTGTAACTAGCCCATTAGAAGATGGCCCTGCAGTTATGGGTAATTTTGTGGTCACTGATGCTGATACAGCAAACGTAGCTGATACACATACGTTCACTATTGTTGATGATTCTGGCATTACTGGTGGAACGGTCACAAATAACATGGACGGTACATTTACTTTTGATCCGGATGCTGACTTCCAAAGTCTTGCTCAAGGTGAGACATTAGATGTTAGCTTTACCTATATTGCAACAGACGATAGCGGTGCATTAAATGCTGATAGTACAGCGGCAACAGTTACCTTTACAGTAACAGGCACCAATGATGCGCCAACAGTAACAGCCGTTACATCTAGTGCAATTGAAGTTGATGCCGCTTACACGGTTGATTTACTAGCCCAGTCAATGGCAGTCGATGTTGATAATGGCGCGATGGTTACTTTTGAAGCGAACAGTGCGGTAATAACTGGCACGGTGAACGCTAACGGTATCGCAATTAGCCCAACAGCTTTAATGATTGATCAGGCAACAGGTATTATTAGTGTTGACCCTGCTCAATTCACTGCACTTGATCATGGTCAAACTGTCGAGTTTACAATTACTTTTAATGTTACTGATGGTATTGCCACAGTAGCAAATACAGCAACTATTACTTTAAATGGCGATAACGCGATTCCTGTAATAACTGCGGTCGATGTTGCAGGAGTAATTGTTGAAGCCGGTCTCTTAACAGAAAGCGGTTCATTCACCTTCACCGATGGGGACGCTATTGATGCACCAACAGCATCGGTCACTGATACAACAGTCGCAACGGCTCTTACTCTTGATGCCGCACAGCAGGCTGCTCTTGAAGCGGCGTTTACTATATCTCCAGATGCGGGCAACACCAATAACGGTACTATCAATTGGGATTACACAATCACAGAAGCCGAGCTAGATTTCTTGGCCGCAGGCGAAACGGTAAGCTTAACTTTTGAAATTACAGTTGATGATGCCTTTGGTGGTACTGCGACCCAAGATGTAACTATTATGGTCACTGGTACTAACGATATTCCAGTAGTAACTGGAGCTATTGATCAAAGTATTCTTGAGAATGATGCTGATATTGTTAATCTTCTTGAGAACACTACTGACGTTGATGCAACGGATGTCTTAACGGTTATGAACTTAACCGAAACCAGCCTTAATGATGCTGGCGGTATTATTCTAGCGGTAGATGGAAATAGTTTGTCGCTTGACCCAACATATTATGATTTCTTAGCGTTCGGTGAAACCATTGCTCTGCTTTACACCTATGACGTTAGTGATGGTAATGGTGGTGTTATTTCTACCAGTGCTGAAGTTACCATTGTTGGCGATAATGATATGCCAACAATTAGTATTGAAGTTGGCGATTCTGTAACTGCCGATCTTGACGAGGCCGTAGCCCCTGCAGCATTAGTGGCTAGTGGTACTTTGTCGGTAGAAGATTTGGATACAACAGACATCGTTACAGCTACGGTTGATAGTTTAGTTATTACAGGTGATTCTAATCGTGTAGATCCAATTGTTCCTACTGATGCAGAGCTGGAAGCGATGTTAACACTTACACCAACACCGGCTTTAGATGGAACCGTAACGACAGGGGTTCTTGCTTGGGACTTTAATTCAGGCGCTGATGATTTTGATTACTTAGCTGAAGGCGAGACTTTAGTTCTTACATACTCTGTTTTATTGCAAGATGATTCTGGTGTTGCGGCAAATGATTCAGATACGCAAACTATTACGGTAACAATAACCGGAACCAATGATGACCCTGTCTTAACAGTTGCTGACCTTGCTGCTGTTGAAGATGGTATGGCTGTTATTGGTAATGCAAGTTTCACCGATGTTGATCTTGCTGATACGCATGTTTATAGCGTGTCAACCTTAGCGCTTGGCGAAGGCAGTGTGACTATTGATCAAAATGGTCAATATACTTACGAGCCAGGTTTGGATTTCCAGAGTTTAGGTGAAGGTGAAACTACAATTGTGAGTTTTGACGTTACTGTTACTGATAGTAGTAGTGGTTCTCATACACAAACTGTCGATGTTGTAGTTACTGGTACCAATGACGCACCAATCTTGGCGGTTGTTGACATTAATGCTGTAGAAGACGCTGCACCAGTAACCGGTTCAGCAAGTGCAACCGATGTTGATGCTCTTAATACTGCGGATGTACTAACTTACAGTGTTACCCAGCCTAGCGAGGGCAGTGTAAGCATCGATGCAATGACTGGGCTTTATACTTTTGATCCAGGTGCGGATTTCCAAGCACTGGGAAATGGTGAGGTGACTACGGTTACATTTGATGTCATTGTTACTGATGACAGTGGTGCTGCAAATAATTCGGCTACTCAAACGGTTACTGTTACGATAACGGGTACTAATGATGCACCAATCGTTTCGGCTCCAATTGTAGATGCAATCAACGAAGACACAGCTGCAACATACACTATTGATTTACTACAAAATGCTTCAGACGTAGATCAATTAAATACTCCTGACGTACTTGATGTTACTGCTCCAGTTTTAGATGCTGGTGCAAGTACAGCAACCTTCGGTGCAATCGATGGTCGCGGCATAGTATTTAATGCGGCAACAAACCAGTTTGAAATTGATGCTAGTCTTTACAATGACTTTACGGTTAATGACAGCACTACCTTGGTTTATACCTACGATGTAATTGATGATGAAGGTGGTGTTACACCAACTTCAGTTTCAATAACCATTGATGGTCAAAATGATGCACCTACTGTTGCAGCTCCACTTACCTTTGACGCTGATGAAGGTGGTTTAGCTGGACAAATTATCACGCTGACGGGTGCTAGTGATGTAGATAATGGTGAAACTGCTACGTTGATAGTTGATGTAGCAAGCGTTAGTTACACAGTTGACGGTGTGTTAACTCCTGCAACCATAGCTAATCCAATTCCTGGAACTGATACTCCCGATGGAATTAGTATTGTTGGTAACGTCGGAAATCCTTTCCAAAGTATTGTGGTAAGCCCTCAGGCTTCTACCTTCAATAGTTTGCAAGAAGGTGAAGTGCTAGTAATTGTTGCTACTTATAACGTTCAAGATATTGACGCAGTTACTGGTATGCCGCACGGCACATTTGTAGAGCAAACTACGACTATCACTATCACTGGTACTAATGATGCTCCTATCATTACTAGCGCGGTTCAAGCAGGTGCAATTTTAGAAACTGCAGATGTAGTTGGTGGCACTGATGCTGATCCTATGGATGCAACAGGCACCATCACTTTTGATGATGTGGATTTATTGGATACACATACTGCTGCTGAAACAGCAGCTTCAGTATCTGGTGGTACAGCCACTTTAACAGCAGCACAAGAAACCGCTCTATTAGATAATCTTTCTCTTGTTGTTACTAATAATGCTCCTGATGATGATTCAGGAACAATTGATTGGACTTATGCGGTTCCAAATTCTGAGATTGATTTCTTGGCAGTTGGTGAAACGGTTGAATTAAGCTTTACCGTTACGGTTACTGATGATGCTACTGGTAGCCCAATGAGTGATGCTCAAGACATCACAATTACTATTACTGGTACTAATGATACTCCGACTATTACAGCTGCATTAACAGATGTTACAGGTGATGTTACTGAGATAGCAGGACCAACTACTGGTGCAACACTTGCAACTACAGGAACTGTTACTTTTAATGATGTTGACTTAATTGATACCCACACAACGCCAGCAACGGCAGTTGCCGATGGAATGAATACTTTGGGTGGCACTTTAGCTCTTGGTGCAATTACTCAAAGTTCTACCACCGAAGAAGGTTCATTAACTTGGACCTATAACGTTGACGATGCAAATGTTGAGTATCTCGCAGAAGGTGAAACAACATCAGAGTCGTTTACAGTAACCGTAACTGATAATAATGGCGACTTTGTTGATCAAGTTATTACCGTTACTGTTACAGGTACAAATGATGCACCAGTTATTGCTGGTGCGGCTACTTCAGCATTAACTGAAGCCGATGCTGGTTTAACTGATACAGGCATGATCAGCGTTGAAGATGTTGATATTATCGATACGGTTTCTACGGCAGTAGATTCAGTTGCTGTTGCAGGTACGGGCGCTGCAAGTGCTCCAGCTGCTCTAGATAATGCGGCCTTGTTAGCAATGCTTAGTGTTGATGCTGGAATCATTATTGATAATGCAAATACCCGAAAAACAAAAGGAAGAAGTAAAATAGGGTTAGCCAAAAACACAATAAAAGGCTACAATACATTTTTAAGCATAGTTAAAAAATACGAAGCACACCTTAAACAAGAGATAGAATTAAGTAAAGTTAGTAGCACATTCATATATGATTTTACCAATTGGCTAATAAATAAAGAAAAGTACTCTATAAACACAGCAGGAAAACAAATATCAGTACTTAAAACAGTTTGCTTAGATTCTCAAAAAAGAGACATTAAAACACACGCTTTTGTTAACCAAATACAAAGTTTTAGCGAGGCAAAAGAGGACAAGTACATTATCACCTTGTCATTTGAAGAACTTACTATTATAAAAAACAAAGACTTATCAAAAGACTATTTAATCAATGCTCGAAAATGGCTACTATTAGGTTGTGATATTGGACAACGAGGAGGCGACCTACTAAAACTAACAAAAAAGAATATTAGATACTCAAACAACAACCTATTCTTAGATGTACACCAAGAGAAAACACACAAAGACTTACCAGTACCAATAACATCAAGTTATATCGAAAGTATGCTCGAAAATGACTTTCCTCGACAGATTTCTATACAAAAATTCAACCTCTACATAAAGGAATTATGCAAGGAGTGCGAAATTAACGAACCAACAGAAGGGAAAAAGTACAACAAAGCAATTAAGCGTAAAGAACTCGGGATTTACCCAAAACACGAACTAATAACTTCGCACAGTTGCAGACGTTCTTTTGCTACAAATTATTACAAATTAATACCAACCTCTGTTTTAATTGAAATAACTGCTCATTCCTCCGAAGATTTATTCAGAATCTATATAGGAAAGCCAAAAGATAAAGACGAGAATGCTAATCTGTTTTTAAAACTCGTT
>JAVCKV010002440.1:0-27103 GCA_032274145.1 Herpochondria borealis | reverse complement strand
CACTGGATGTGTAATCTCAGAATGGGAGTTGGCTCTCATGCATGGATCCAAATAATAAACGCCAAAGAAAGAAACAATTGAACTGAATGGTGTTTGCCAAGCATTGAATGAAAGCAACCTAAAAATCGTCGGGCCCGTCGCTGCAGAGCACAGCCAGCCAGACGAAATTACTAAGAATACTACGACTCTTCGCTCAAAAGCATTGACAATCAAGATCTTTCCGTCCATTTTTAGCAATTTATGTACTCCTCAGAGTGGACTGAACGGATAAAACATTTGTCAAGTTTTCCAAGTCAAACTAAGCATAGTGCAAAGACTTACTAAGTACTGAAATTTTCTCACACGTCGACTAAACCCTAGGCGAGGTTTTCAGTGCATTCCACTGCAGTGTAGTTTATTGTACGTTGCTTTGCATTGGCGCACAGTAGATGAACTGCTGCACTGGAAGAGAGGAGTGGGAGCTCGAGGATCCTCACCTTCCTCTCTGTCCTCACATCAGCTTATAACGCTGATGACCGTCTTCCCGTTCTTCTCCTTTCTCCTAACAAAAACATCGCAAGATCAAACTGTCCATGATAGACAACAACTATTTTTGTGGTGCGTTTGTCGTGAAAGTGAGACTATTTACAAAACGTGCCCACATATTTTGGGTAACGGTTGTAACAGATAGAGTAACGAAAGAGAAGAGGCTTTGAACCTAGTTAATTAATCAAGTATACGCTCTACTTTTGTCACATTAGACTCGTTAATAAGCTAAAAAAAGATTTTTTTATTATTGAAGTGTCAATCTTTTCTTTGTGAGCTTTTGCGTGTTGAATATGTTTAATAACAATGAAAAATATTTTTTTTTCAGAAGTTATGACAAAGTAAAACCTTGCTGACGTAAAAAGGTTTGAGCTTCTTCACGAAATAGAGATAAATTTTCTTCCTTCTAGGCTGTCAGAATATTTTTCGTGGATATATATGGTCTGCTTGCAAATCCAAAATCAGGTTTATCCGTAGCTTAAAAAAGGATCTCGCGGACTTTATCGGTAAGAAAGACGCTACCCGCTCCGACTATATCGCAACAGCGAGTAAAGAACCAACTGCGTTGTTGGTTTGCTTCACGATCAATAGATCTTCTACTTTTCCTACCTGACCCATTAACATTAACATCTCAACTCTAATATTCAATGGAAAAGCTGTAGACGTACAGTATTCAGGCCGAAACAAAATCATCGATCAGCATCGGAGATGCACCCCGTGCCGCAGAATTAGAGACATTTGCCGTTTTTATTAATTGCTTGAATCCTGCAGAATGAAATAAAGTCGCGCATGGTTTAAGGTTGATTGTAAGAACGTTATCCAGTATGAATGTAGACAAAAACAATGAAAACTGTTCAGATTCATGGTTCAACTGTGCAAAGTTCGTCCAAGATGTGAGCTTCAGTGAGGAAATTCCGATCAGAAATTTCATCTCAAAATTTCCCTAAGAGCATATTACTACCACTTCCATGCAAAAAATTTTGTGCGCACCTGTCAAACTAGCAGTTACGGATGAAAAGTATTTGGCATAATATGAAATATGTTCAAGCATTACCGTAAATTTTTAAAATCATTGGTGTCAATCATGGTTTAAATCGTGCTTAGCTGAGGCCCTGCCTTTATAGCATTTACTCCATCGCTTTGCTTATAGTTCTGTTCAATGCCATCAAAACACAATTACAGTAAAACCGCTTAAAGTAAGGGAATTACTTCTCTATGCGTTTTTTATTTCCAACACTTGGTCTACAGCAATCGATAATATCTGGATGAGAGATAAAATTTCAAAAAAAATCATTATGGAACATAAATTTGAATAGCAAAGAATGGAAAGGGAAGGAAAATATCTGATAAAACTATTGTAGCACGAACAAGTGTGGGAGTGTAGAATATCTACTTATTCAAAACCGGCAATTTTACTTCTTTCGCCTTTTGTAATACAGTTATCTACATCTACATGTTCGGCTACGCACCGGCATTACAAAAAATGTTTTCACTTTTCGAAAATGCAAATGTTCATGAAAACGATCCAACAGAAGTTAAATAAACACCTGCGTTTAATGGTCCATCCTCCGTTGAATATTTAAGTACTAATAACAGCATTTCCTGTATTGATAATATTACGTACGATACTTACACTTCCTTTAAAGAAAAGAATGTTTCGGTTTTCTGCACAAACAGTATAGATATTGATCTTACGCAAGTTATCATTTTCTTTTTTCATTTCGGTCTTTCAAAAATTCCATTAATTGTTAAGAATGAGTACAACTTATGAATTTTATTTATCAGACTTACAGTTGGACAATTATATGATAAAAATAGACGTTCTAGTTTCTATATATTAATTTTTCATCCTCTACAATAAAATTAATAGTTTCCCATCTCAAAACTTTAATGAGTGCATTAATTTATTTGCTCTTTTGAAAACTTTTGCCATGGTTTTTAATATTTGATGTGTGTTAAATTACATGTTCAACTAACTTTTAAGCCAGTTGCTTGTATAAACTAAGGTCGTAAGGTGCAGGCAGAGTTTTGCAAAGAGTTGAAATGTAATTTTGGCAATTTGAATATTTGACTGCACATACTTTTCATCCTCTCCTTGAGTATGAAAAGTTTTGGAGAACATTATTGGTTTCTTGATATATATGTATATTGGTTGAATGTAGTTTACTAAATTACTTTTAATATTAGTTGAAAATCTAAAGATCAAAATTGTCGAATTATTTAATGCCATAATACTTGAAAACAATGTACATTGAACATTGCGAAAAATCAGTATATTATAGTCGATCAGAAGAATAAAAACGTTAGTGTAGTTAGTTAAATCAAAATCAAAAACTTTCATTAAGATGAAAACCATAAGATACACTCCGTAACAAAAAATCACCTTTCAGAAAATTTAAATGAATCGATGAAATCTAATTCGTATTTTATGGTTTCCAAATACTTTTACAAAAACACATACTGAACTTGTAAGATAAGTAAAACCTCTATGTCTTATATGTATGCCTTTTCTCTATGCTGCTCATTTTAGCACATACAATTGGCACCATCGGCATTTACGACCTTGAGACAACGATCCAGCATAGCTTTAATAAAGTGAGAGACCTGCGCTGTGCTCAACTCGTCCAGTTTTTGTAGCATGATTTTCTTCAACTCCCTCACAGAATTAAACTGTCTTCCATTGCAATAAACGGCCGGCGTAAGCGCTCCCCAAAAATATTCAATTAGGTTGCCGTCCGGCGATAGCGCCGGCAACGGCGAAAGTTGCACATTTTGATGCTTTAACCACGCATTTCAATGCCTATCAGTGTGAACAAAAGTATTTCCTCTCAATAAGATGAAGCCCTTCTTTCTCGTTCCGTCCTTGCCTTGGGCAAATACAGCATGTATTCCCTTAGCAACAAAGTGACTGTTTTCTTATTAAGTGGAACTTTAACAATGCAAAATGACTTCTTTCCTTCAGATTAAATGCTTCCAACATTATAACGCATCTTCTTAATTCGTGACGGCAAGCAACCATTTCTATCGTAATTTCTATCAACAAAAGTTTCACCCGTCCGAACTGTTTAGAGTCAAGTGCTTATCATCTAAGAAGATTAACTTCTGTCAGATTCCCTTCCATTGCACGTGTTCGACAACCCAACGCTATCGGGCAGTAACATGACGCGGTTTAAGTGCCAAAATGTTCAGCATGTGCATGTATGCGTTTCTTTTATCCCGAAATACATGTCTTCAGACGTTCATTTGGCGTGCCAGTATCCGTAAAGAACTTGTTACTTTTCGGATACTTGCGTCTGGTCGGCTCATACCATTTTTCATGGCAATCTTGTCTGCCCTGGTCAGCTTTCGAGGTCTACCAGTCGTTCTTTTGTTCTGTATGAAACAAGTTCGCAGAGGTGGTTGGTTACAACACACTTACTGCCGCTTAACCGGACTGCGATATGAGCCGGGATGTGGCCAGCTCCAAGCAGATAGTTTATTCCAATTTTGTCTTGTTCGATTAGTAGCGGTCCTTGCGGCATTGTGGATGGTCATTGTGCTAATCAGATGCACTTTTTTGCTTGCAATAGGCGTGAAAGTATATACTATTTATATGGTACAAATTTTTATGGTATTTTGTTTTGAGATCATCATAACTTCAATGATGATTACATTTTTACCCGTTTTCAAAATTTTAATTAGAGGTTATTTTTCTGCTGCAGAGTGAATAATTCAACTAAAATTGTAAAATTACATATTGTGAGCATGACAAAAGTGTGCATTTGTAGATTATGAAAAAACATACAGTTAGGGGCGCATGCTCTTATAGGGAGTGCAAATGGTAAAAATATTTAACAATAACAAATTTAAAATGAATACATCCTCAAACAATAATATGTTATGTACTGTAAATAATGCTTTTAAACTAAAAATTATTACTGCTGAATATTAATATTGTCTTGGCATTTTCGAGCGTCAAATGAATTTCAATGAAATGATAATAGAACAATCCATTCAATTTTCATAACCTAGGGATTATGTTGCATTACATTTGAACATTAGAGCCGTTAAGGAATTGAAAAAATCGACAAATAATGGAGGTTATCGATGCTCTCCTCTTCCAGCTATCTGTAGTGTGCCTCGTCTTCTTCCCAGCCCATACAGCTAGGCCGACCTGGAGAATACTTTTGGGATGCACTCATCCGCTACCAGTGAGGTTTTTTGGGAAGTAATGGAGTCGTTCCATGTTCAGAAAGCGCATCTAATCACTCATTACCTGTAGACTTGCTTGAAGATCGCGTTGAAGTGCTCGCGGAATCTATACATGAACAAGGCGCCCCCCTCTAAAACTGAGTAGGATTTATCGACTGTACGAAATTAAAGATTTGTAGGCCGTCTGGGGCTGGGCAGTACCAAAGAGCGGTGTACTCAGGCCACAAGAGGTTCCACTGTCTAATATATCAGACTTTCACGACTCCGGACGAGCTTTTTTTCATCTTTGTGGGCCAGAGCAAAGCTGCAGGCATGACCTTACACTTTAGCAAAATTGCAACATGGACGTGTTGCTGCAATAAAACATAATAGTTATGTTTTTGGTGTGCAGTACTGTAGTAAGGTGCGCACCTTCTATGATACATGCCTTTCGTAGGAGGCGGTCTAGTTTTTCGTTCAAGCGAAAACACCTTGCTTTCTGAACAGGCGCTTGGATGTTGTCGGCATTTCGGGTATTGTCTGTCACGGGCAGAGTTGCAGGTGCAACGGTCGGTGCATTTTGGACGGAAGCGCCGATGGTGATACTTGGAGAGAGGATGGATGGTTGGTTCCTTCCATGGCTGATGCTCTTTCTGGACCAGGGCGCTGCAAATGGGGAGTGACTTTATCTGGGTGGGGTTTGGACGCGGTAGATGTAGGTGAAGTGGTAATCCGGACCTGTTTGCGCGAGAGTGTGTGTGTAAGGCTTGCCATTTTCTTTTTGCGCAGGAGGTGACCTTCATTTTTCGCTCATGAGAGGCACGCCCATAATGAAGCCCTTTCTAATTTCCCTTATCGTTAATCTATCAGAGACGCGCTGGTACGAAAATTACATTGCGATATTTTACCGAATTTTGGTACTACGTAAAGAATATGGACAGTGATAATAAAAATTATGAAAAGAATTTATTTTTATTTCAAAAGACTGTACACGTTTTCCTCGACGACACGTATTTTTCCATGTACATAGAGCACATACACTATGTTCAGGTGATGGTCCTCTGCAATTTCTATGCTGCTATGTCAATGTCAGTTTTACTTGCCCTTTGTGGTGCAGTCAAGTAATCAACTGTTATGCAATCTCTCTTTCTGTTCCTTAAATTCATTCATCGGTACTGTATTTTTGCTGTGTAGGATTGTTTAATTGCAGATAATTGGCTTTTGATAAATAGGGCCTACTACGCACGGGTGCCAATGGTTGAGTAATAAAACATATTCAGTGTCGATAAGTCGCGCTATTGAATTTTTGATCGTAAGTTTCATATAACTGCTAAATACAGGTACTGTGCTTGTGCTGTACTTGTACTGCACCTATTGTGGTACACCGATCTGTTATTACCTGTATTACAGTACTTTGTTCGTCATGTACAGTGCATTGCTCACGACCATAGCAATTCATCATGTTAAAACAACGCTCCAGTTGACGTGATCCCATCTACGATTCGACCTTGCACGAATACTCGTTCCACTTCTGGCCGGGCTTAAGCACCGGAGATACTATCTTCGGCCCAACGACGTTGCTGCGCACACATCCGAGCGTGTTGCATACTACCACAGAATACTGTTTCAGATTTGAGCAGCCGTGTCGTCCACACGACCGGACCTCGCACTCGGCCTTTGAGAGGCGGAGGGACGCCCCTGTCTGTCCCTCGAGTAAATTGGGGTAGCTTGGCGCAAAGCCGAAGTCGAAGTCGCGCAAGAACCACTGATACTGCAGTTTGATGGGCGTCCCGTCCTTTCGTCGCCCCTTCCCCAGGTTCTGCGCACGGATCGTTAAAGTGACTGGATTGCCATACACGGTTGAAGGGTACACAAGCTTGCCCAATTGCGGCAACTCCGAGTCCTGCTTTTCGAGATTAGAAATGCCCTTCTTCACGACAACGGTCGTTTTCTCGCGCTCGCGAAGCGTGGCGACGTTCGTCGGGCACGATTGGTACGCGAATCGGAGAAACACCTCTGCGCCGTCGTATTCCCAAGGTCGAACACCTTGGCCTCGACGACCTGTCAGTGGAAGACGGGTCGACACTTGCGTGCCGGACACCCACTTGCTTGCGCCCAACCATCGACCGTTCTTCGCCACGGCCGCCACCTGAAGTCGGTACTTGCGCCTTGCTGAACCACCGGCACTCTCATTTTCGACCGCGTACTTCATGATGGGGCGGTCTCCCGGGCCGAGGCGCAGCGTGATCGGTGGGCGCTGCTTGAGCACGGGCTCCGACACGGTGAACGCGAAAACCTCCTTGATCTCGCTCGTGCCGCAAGTCGCCTGCTTTTCTCCCTTGCGCAACCCACACGCCTCGACATAGATATGTTGCTTCTTACATGCGGTGAAGAGCAGCTGCGTTGAGCCGTACTGTAAAAAGTCACGCGAGGCGCTCGTGAGCACCTTTGTGCGGGGTGCAAAGGAGCCATCTACTTTCCGGATGTACTCGAAGGAGAGAATGCGGACACGAAGGGTGTGCGGGCCCGCGCACCAATTCACCTTGAAGTCCAACTGAGCGTCTCCATGGTGGTAGTATGACCTGCCGACGACAAAGTCTGTGATCGTCGGTTCGGCCTTGCGCGTGCAAGCGGGCTTGATGTTCGGGACTGGGATGGGTGTGACATCGGGGGCTCTGGTCGACGGCGGGACTTGTGAAGGAAGCGGGCCATGCTTCGGGAGAGCGGGCGGAGACTTGGGCGACATGACGGGCTTCCCGCGACGAACAAAAAAGGTTATGGAGCTCTTCGCCCCAGCGTTGTCGTCGGCATAGGCGGATATGGTGTGCTTTCCTGGATTGACGCGGAGTGCGCGGTGGTGGTGAGGCGTTATGTCGCGCGGGATCGCAAAAGGCGGCCGGGTGTCAATCACCCGCCACGGCGAGACGAAGGTTACGCGACGGGCACCCGGGGCAATTGCCACGATGGCGAAGGGAGAGGCGAATGCGAGGACGTCGTTGTCGCGGAGACGACGCACGGACGCGCCGGTGTGGGTGTTGACGATGTTGAAGTGAGTCACAAGCGCGGGTTTGGCCGCGGCAAAGTCGGGGTTGGCGAAGAGGATGAGAAGACACAGGGCCGAGAATGGCAAACCGATGCGGTTGCGTAACATGGCGAACGTTAGCCGGGTAAATCACTGGGCACAACTCCGAGTCGAATTAATTTCTGGCTGATGCAGTGGGGTTGTGATCCAAGTCAATGGTAGAGATTATCAGTAGTCGCTGGGCACGTTGAAATGCGACGTAGCGCTCGGGTTGAGTTGTCGTCTGCGGCGAAAATTCTGGTGGCGTCTGGGTTTTAAAGAGATAGTTTGAATGCAGGCACGTTGCGTGCAGTCAGGCATGGCCAGCGCCAGGCAATGTTTGCCAATGGGGTGCCAATGGGGTGCCAATTGGGTACCGCGTGTTGTATGTTCGAGTAACTTCCGCGCTGTTTACATATCGGTTTGGGTGTGCAGTGTAAGTATAGTTACGGAGATGCGTGAGAAACAGATTGGAAGATGAATGGGTCGGAAGAGCAGGGGTGGTAAGCAAAATGAGGTTTTATTTCGTCATTTTTAATTTTCATTTTCATTGTCATCCTCTTGGCACACAAAAGTTGGTTTCGCCACGCTTCTGCCTTGGAAGAGCAACATGCTTGGGAAGCGAGCGCGGCGACAGCCCAAAAAAATCTTCAATTTAATTTTGAGTTTGATTCCTTCATTTCCGGCCACGTCTGTCTTCCTGCCAATGTGGACAAAGATAGTCGTGCTGGACTTGGGTCGCTCCACCCACCTTTTTCGGAGATGATGTCGACTGAGCAATGCCTGTGCAAAATGTCAGGTGCAAACTCTTTTCCTTTTCCTGGCATAGTCTTCTACGACTGTCTTTGTGTGTGTAACTAACTGCTGCCCTGCTGATCTCGACGAAACGTAAAAATAAATTTGGTGTTTCGTCGAGATCAGCAGGGCTGCAGTTAGGGTTAGTTACACAAACAAAGATAGACTTCTTTTAGATGCACATAATCATTTCCCAAAAAGAACCTCCACCGAGTAAGTAATAGACATGGGGAGGGCGCTGTTCTTATTATCGAAGCGCACCTTTCAAGTTGTAAACAACTGTATGTCTAAGACACATTCATTTGGCACCTTCCACACATAACTAACACCGTTTTTTAGCAAGTCCCTCACCAGCACGATGAGATATATGGATGCTTTGATGTCCTACTAACCGATCATGTCGGTGCCTGCGCATTGCAGTACAGTATAGTTCATGCCCAACCTCAATATAGATAGGCTCCACTTCCGGGAAAACACAGTACAGAACAGTCGAAAAAAACAAATCCAATTAATATATTTGTTTCTGCATGTGTCATAGACAGAATATGAGAGAATAGATAAATAAAAACATACGCATAATAAGTCAACTGTAGTAATATTGCAAAAAACTACAAATCTCATTGTATTCAAACTAATAAAAAAACTATCCCCAGAACAGAAGCAAACGATCTTAATCTTTAAAATCATGTTACATTCAAAGTTGATCATCGTTCGGTTATTTCTTAGATGTGTGCTCGATTTCCCTGCTTGTGAAAAGCAGGGATAACGAGCAAACTTCGTACCAAAAACAGATTAAACTAATTACTAAGTCAGAAAAATGACCATATTGTGACAGTGCTCATAATTCTACACATTGAAAAACTAAATATTTCATGCAATGTAAACCCGCTACTGCAGTACAATACAATACATAGAAATTTCAGAGCAATATTTATATATATATTTTTCCGAAACATCTTTGCAGTTTAGTAAATTATTTTGAGGAAACGAAAGTAAGAGACGCGAAGAGCAAAACATTTCAGTCAACATCCGTGTCGTTGAATGAACAAGAATTTGTTTGTTCTCCGAAACGGCAGAGAAAGATAACAATGGGTGCGTAAAGAAAGGAAAAAGCGATTTTGGTAGAAACGAAAAATCTAAATGATTTATTTCACGGAAAATGTTTCGAAAGTCAATCTTATTAAGACGGAGGTAAAAACTTGATCTACATTTCATCTCCTTTCCGTTGGAGTAATATTCAAGATCCAAGCCACATACTAAGGATATCCTACAGGATCCATCTCCACACTTAAAATAAATATGCTACTTTAATCGCAGGCTTTCCCTTCAAGTCTTCATCAAGAAACGACTTATTTCAGTCGTGGTTTTTGCGTGGCATTGATCTAGCTAGAAGAAGCTGTACATCAGTGCTTGGCGCTGTAAACTATTTTTGAAATTTTGCTTATTTGCTCATGTCCTCTACATACTTCAAAAACCCTGCCCATGCATTCCACCGCGATGTAATCCTATGCACACATTTGAATGAAAAGGCCCAACAGGTTTTATTGTTAGTAGTTAAGTTGCACGAATGACACTGGAATGAATTTTGTTGATATCGTACATGTTTCATATATATGGGCCACGCAAAAGAATGATGGTTTTGCATGCTCGTACATAGGAAGAATGTACTTCAGACGTAGTTTAGTAGGAAAATAGTGAACGGAGGGTGCCCTTTGAATGATAAACGAAACTGCATGTTAACGTATCTGTTGTTATGGGGGACGCATATGAAAATGAGGTGGGCAGTTGCTTTAACACGGGAATGCTGTCATTTGTGGCGGTGGAGCATGTTTGCTTACCTGTTTTTCGGGAGGACGCATAGGATGGAAAATCGCGCAGTTGTGTGGGAACGGAAGTTTCGGAATTTGTGGCGGTGTGGTGCTCTTTACAGAATGTTCGGAAAGATAACTGTCGGGATACTGGCCAATGTTGATCCAAAAATTGAGATCCAAATAATATTACGCCAAGGATTAGTCGTACAATTTTTCTGGATATCACGTAGTATTACCTCTGGCAATACTGGAATTTGGTCCGAGGCCTCCGAGTCCTTGGAAGCACAATTTTGAGTGTGAATTCAAATTCTAATACAAACCCCGCTTTTCTGGTTTGTTCCCATCTCTTTTCATTCAAATTGAAATATGAATTGAAAGTACATGTATTGTTGTCTTTTGTGCAAGCGGCGACATTCCATTGAATCTCTCATCTTGTGCTTGTGATGTATTCCTCTGTGAAGAATTGCTAAAAAAACCGCTTGAGTCTTTAATTGGGGGCCTTGCAGAGAGCAGCCCGCAAGGGCCCGTGGCGTCTCCTAGCCGTTCTGAAAAAACCCTGTCTTTCTACCACAGCTGGGCGTCTGGTTGCTTTGCTGGCTGCATCTCTGAACAGAGTTGATATCGAATTTGGGCCAAAGGCCGTTACCGACATTATCGACATACTTTACGACGACAATTTAGAGCTTAACTTATGCGATCAAAATGTGAGGAACCTGCATGATTGTCATCGTCTTCATGAAAAGCTTATCTCACTCACGTTTCATATTTACAAGGTGTCAGAAAATTCGTAGTTATGGTTCGGTAGAGGTGTGTGCGTCGTTAGTTACCAATACTTTGGCCAGTATTAAACTACTTCAAGGACTACGGTTGGAATTACAGGGTATGTCAGATGTATGAGTTAATGGGATGTACTAAATTATTTTTATGCCGTCATTTAACGTGCATGCGAACTCACATAATTATTAATAGTCAGACCTCAAGCAAAAATAATCATCTCACCCGCTATGGATCGTACATTTCTTTGTCGCTTTCTTGGATGTACTGCTGAATTTAATACTAGTTTCTCTCTCAAGAGGCATGCGATCTTGTGTCCTTGGCGTAACGCCGAGCTCAATCATGTGTCGTATGACAGAGTTCACCGCGGTATGCCATCATGTACACCTGGAAAAGTTACTCATGGTTCCTCCGCGCTGAGGAGGACTGTGATGGAAGAATGTGTTGATAATCATGGACCAAGGGGTCAGAATGATGCTGAATCAGGCCGTTCGTCATTGGCGCCAATGTTTGGGAACTGCGAAATTATTGACCTGTTCTTTCGTATATCTGGAAAAATGAGCCATAATGACATGCACATGTTACTCGGTGTTTGTCGTGAGGAGTCTGCAGATTTGAAAAATGTGTTAAGTAGAGTTACCTCTGTCTCACAACTACGAAGTCGTCAGGAAAAGTATGAGTTTAATGCGATGGAACAGTATGGGTTCAAAAAGGATGAAGTAAAGACATCATGTGGAACATGAAAAGGCTTTATGTATATTTTTGACCCATTCAATGTCCTTCGTAAGAAAATAGAAGCATGGGATCAAGGAAATGGTACAGGTTTGGAACAATTTTATGATATTCACACGTCCACTGTACAGCGTATCAAGCAGTATATGGAAGAGGAGGTGATGTTTGTGATGGGGGACCTGGAACGAACCTTTCTCTTCAAATTCACACAATCCCAGTAGTATTGCTGGGTTATTACAGATTTTTACTGACAAGACAGCTACTGGTCTTGGTGCATCGCGTTTTGTGGGTTATCCGGCACATGTTGCGTTGCTAAACTTTCGTCCTGACTTTGTGGATTGGTGTATTAGGACTGGCAGGACATGCATTGGATTCTTGCCTATATCTATTGATGTTGCAGACGACTGGGATGATGCTTTGACTGTGATACGTACTGGTGTCAAAGAACGTGAAATCCGGAACGGGTTGTTACATATGGCCATTAAGAAAATGTTAGAATCACTGGAAGACGTGATGCACACAGGTTTCGCGGAGAGGACATTGAGCAACATATATGTTCGATTTTTTCTCGTACTGTTCTCATGCTGTTGTTATCTACCCGAGGCGGATGTATTATCTGTTGTGAAAAGTGGTGTGAGGACTTCTTTCAGATGTCATTGATGTATGTGGAAATTTGGAGAGCATGGCACCCGTATTATGAGGACTGTAAAATTAAGCCGAATCCTTCGTGAATCTGCTTTCGACAACAACTCTTTCCGGCATGGCGGAGATAGTCATCGTGCTCTTTTTGAATCATTTGGGTCTGGATCTTTGCAGACCTGGAAGTCTTTTTTGGAGGATAGTCCACTTGTTCCACTCTGCGATATACACAGTATGAATAACCTGTTCCGTTTTGAAGTTTTGCACATGCTACGTCTCGGAGTTTCCAAGATATTGAAAAAGCATTATCTTCGAGTATGCCACCGCCCAATGCGTTGAGATAGGTCGTTCGGTCAGCGGGGGTCCCTAGAAAAATAGTATCATGCGTATTGTGAATGAATAGCTCGCAGAAGCTGATATGGATTTCAAAATTCCCGGAGTGAAACTAAAGCTAAGTCGTCACGATCATGACGGCCGGGAAGATGGAGTACATCAAAAAGATGGATTGAACGTTAGGCCGAGTTCTATCGTAACATGGAAATTGTTTTCCCCATGTTCTGGGCGATAATAGACACCAAACTTGGTCTCGGAAATATTGTTTCGTTGACCACGGTTCAAAATTTATATACCTAACTACGACATGCAATTTTTGTTACTGAGCAAAGCATACATGAAAATGAGAATGTATTGAATGGGATCAAAAATCTGGGAAACTTTTCGTCCGTGTGCCAAGCAAAGGATCTTACCATGAAAAAAATTGCTCATTGCGCTAAAGCGTTGAGACCTAAAAACGAGCTATCCGGTCCATAATCGCCTACAAGGTCACTGTGGATGACGTTTCGTTTTGTATGAAGTTTGGAAAGGCATTGATTTTTGGCCGACTTACGAACCGTAATACCTATGATAGAGATAGTATTGTTATGATGGGGTCTCTACAAATCGTGAAACCACGGAACAATGCTGAACAGCAGATGGGTTGTCTCATGTTTCATGCACCACACCGCGCTTTATGTGAGGATTTTATTGGAGATTCTCCTAATCATGAACTTGTGGAATGTAACCTCGATGACGTGTGTTGCATCGTTCATGTCACCGCTGATCAAGTACAATCCGCAGTTTTGCCTGCCGTGTACGGGCGTTATGATGTAGTAAATTTCAACAAGTTCACACCAATTGTGACGTAGTTACGCGGTCATGAGGTAATTATGGACGGAGTAAGACATTCCATGTTGGTTTAAGAGATGGCTTCGGGACGGAGGCCACAATAGTTACACAAATAGTGGTCATTATTAGTGAAACTATTTGTGTCCTTCTTCCAGATGCCAGACACGTGTGTGCATTGTAGCAATCTGTAAGCCTGTAGGAGGGAGATTGTTTTGAATCACAACATTTTTATCGCATAAGACTTCGCACTACCTCAAATCATGTCATTCTGACGTGTACATCATACCATCACAAAATGATTTTTACGTCACTTCGTTCGGCCCTGCCTTCGCAAAGTAACAATCACAAACATGTCCGGAGCCTCCACTAATGTGCTTCTCATACCATCCGGGTCGTACACGAATGTAGTGCATATTAGTCCTGTCATTTTAATACACTTTCGTCGGGCCATCGCGCAGTTAATTGGCGGCGTATGCCACCGGAACATTCTCTAAGAACTCGGGATAGGCAAGAGTAAAACTCTTTATGCACCGGTCAGAATGTCCCGGACAGCACATTCGAACAATTCGGACATACACTCGGGATATGATTGCTGCAATACAGCACCACGTACATATAATATGGTCATACAACACATAGAAGCGGCAATTCACATATCCAATCAAGCAAGAGATAAACAACTCATTTCGGTGACGCTCTACCCGGTGCAGTTCGGTGCGTATCCGAGAAACGAGAGGAACAACTTTTGGGCCACTCGGCTGGGTAGAAAGAAATGAACTGGGTGCTCGGTATTCTTTGCAGCAGAATGTTGTGGCTCCACACCGCCCTTGCGAAGAAAAATGTCAGTAACATGCGCCAACGCGACAAGCTCGTTCCAGGGTAACAATTCTGACGGGAATAAATTTTCACAAAGCTCGGCACGGTCATGTTGTGCGTCATGCATATTGTTTCAGGAGCATTTTTACACCACTTTCTTCTTGTTTCGTGCCTTGCACCATGTTATTGTAACCTAGTAGTGTGAAGAACTCGTTCCTTGCTTTGAGCCGCCGTTTGGTACATATCTCAGATATATGCGTACGAAGGGATACCTGTAATAAACTCGTCTTCGCTACAGCGTTTGAAAATTCTTGAACTTATCCGGATCATTGTAAATTTAATTCAAAATATGTGGATTTCGTAGAAGGTCCGATATTGTCAGCAGAGCTGAAGCGTCATTAACTGATGATGGCGTGTACCAGAAATTGTTTTGTGCTCACTGGTAGCGGTGGTAGCGGACACAACTGCGCAGTACCATCGCTTTTTTTAAGCGTTGCATGTGTGTCGGATTGTTAGGGAGTACTGGAGAGTATACATACTGCCGTTTCGACCTTTTTAGTGTTGGCGAGGACATAGTTTCGAGTTTTATGGTCGATGTTGGGGGACGAAGTGGAACGTGAGGCCGGAGCATCGGTTGCTATAGAGTGCTACGGATACATATTTGGAAATTATACCATTGCCTGCGATTCTGCGTACATCAGACGATGAAACGTCCTGCGATGTTTTATTTATGTACTGAGAAGAATCAATGGAGGTACACGGACAACCGGAGTTCCGGCAGACGCACATTGGTGATCTACGCCGTCATGCAATTATGGTGTTACTAAATGGGCATGTCCCGAAAAAGAAAACACTGATTTGCTGCAGTACATAGATTGAGGATGGCTTGTAAATAGTAAAGTATATTCATGTAGAACGACTTGAGATTTTAAGGATGGATTCCGAACGTGATTATCCTTTATTGCCGTATAACGACTTTACTGTGAAAATAATGATACAAAACAAGGAATACGGGAAGCGCTACGCTTTAGGAGGGTAACTCGAGCATGTAAAGGGGGTTTATTCTGCGTTTGGAATAGAGGTCGGCAACTGTGAAGCCGTCAAGAATATAGCTGTCCATGTAGTCCTCACCGGAAAGGATAAATGTAAGAGTTTCCTCACGGTCGTCAAATAGGTGTTCGATCAGGGACTAGTCCACATCGCTACCATCAGCCGATTTCGAACTAGACGCTGCAAAGGTTACTGCTTCTTCACCGGCTGGTTTTCCGTCACCAACACGCGGTCTACTGTAGGTGCGATCTTCGTTCCTTGTGTTCTCCGTACTTTACTTTCCTTTTGAGCCCACGCAACCTCTATCTCCACCACTGTTCCTCCCATCCTCTCTATCCCCACCGTCATGTCTTCCTGTGGTGGCGCAATTCTTCCCATCCTTCTTTACACCTGGTATTTAGTAGATCGTGTGCACTGGTGGAGTTTGTAGTGTACTGTTCTCATTTAAAGGTATATTTCCCACCATCAAAAATTACACGTTATTAGTTGCATGAGCTCTCGTCGACGTCACAAAAATATGAGCCGGCGCACAGGGCTGCAGTCCATCTGCAGCAGACATGGGCACACAGGCCCACACATCAAACACGGCCCGGATTATGGCATGTGCAATCTGTTGTTCCGACTCGCACTCGTCCATGAGCAAAGCAGATGTACTATGGAATAGAGTTGAATGTACCTCCTGATCTTCTTCATCCCGCTCCGCACTTCCTGTGTGGTATGTACCTCTCGAGAAAATGTCACTGTTTAATGCACGGTTTCCTTGAATGTAGTCTCCCAATCGTAGAATAGGACAACCATAGGTGTATCCCACAGTTTCGTTGAGGACTCCTCATCTACACGCTGCCGCTACAACAGAAATGGGTCCACAATACCCTCGAACAACGTCCACCCGTGCCCTTGAAAAATGCTCCTGATGAAAATTGAAAAGTGTACGCCCGTACAGTGCAATATCCGATCGCGTAGTGTCCCACATCATCCGATCCCCTACTTCCTTCGTCCGTGCAGCTGCCACAGGCAGTCCTTTGACGAACCCCCTGAATCGGGCCTACTTCCTGCTTATGTAGATGAGATAACGAGCCATTTCCGTCAAGATAAATTACATGGCTCGATTTCCGTACGGTACATGTACCGCCCGTAGATATGCCTGGAAATTGGAATTAATTTCTTCTGTGATGCGCGAAGCGACTGCAGCACTCATATGTGGCAGTCGTACTGTTGAAAAAAATGCGGAAGATGTTTTCACTGTATGGCGCAATCTCTCTGAAGCCTGGGGGTGGGCCGTCGTAGACGACATCTTCGACCTGAGTTTTATCTTCGTTTCACTTGATAATCTCTTCGGTAGCCACGGAAGCAGCACGGGTCTTGTAGGCAGTTTTAGTAGAGGGTGCGGAACCAGGCAGCTTCTCTGCCTGCTTCGTACCTAGGGTATAAGAGGCGGCTTCTTATGACGCGTGTTCAGCCTTTCCTGCTTTACCGTAATAGCTGATCCGCATCTGCCCGACGCGCGTCCACTTGCGGAACTTTTCTTTGTGCCACGTCCATTATTACGGGATGGTTAACTTTCTTTCCAAGCTTTGCGGATGGAATCATTTACGGTGGGTGGCGGTGTTGAAGTTATTAGTGAGCTTAATGGGAACGGCGGTGATACGAATATTGTCCGCATTGGGTCGCGGTAAAATATAGAAAATTGCAGCCGTATGAATGAAGGTATCAAGCATTGTTCGATTGGACTCACAAATACTTGCTTGTTACGCATAGAATGCGCTGTACGTTACTTTACTACGTTGCGTCAAACGCAGATCGATAATCTTTTCTTGTATAATTGCGACGTACTCGTAGAAAAGTGAGACATGGAAGACTCCTTTCCGTTGCGGATTCTATACGTCGGCCATGATGGCGTCAAATTACAGGAACACATAATCGCGCACCTACGTCCGGTGCTGTCTTTTATCGAAACGGACCATCATCAGACGTCCTGTACGGCCACTCGCACCGGACTTTCTTGCCGAGGAAAATTGTCCTGCATTATTTTTATTAAAAGCAGATTCCTCGTCTTCTGTAGGAATAACATGCTCCGGAAATGCGGTGATGTACGCCGCAGCACTTTCGACAGAATCCATAATTTGACAAAAACGCACGGAGCGCCAGTTAAACGTTTCCCGACAGTATCCCAGAAACTACGAGTTCCGCAGATCTTCCGCAATGTGTTTCGTACTAATTGTGCTCACGTCCTTGCCGTGTAACTTCCTAAAAACATTTGCGTATGCGGAAAAAGCTTTCACTACGCTCAATAACGAGTTGTCCACCCTCACAGTTCCGTTTTTTTGGCATTCAACGACATCTTCAACATCTTACTATCGGTTAAGTCTTTTTTATCGAGACTATAAGTCACACACACATCCGTCACACCAGTATTGTGAATGGCACTTGGATTAGTCCGGAGTAATTCGGTGAAAGATTTCTTCCGATGACGCCCATTGACGAGGATAATCCTGTACCAATTGAAAATTTCTCCTTCTTTAAAAACTTCTTGTTTAGAAGAATTCATTGGCGGGTTATAAGGACGTTGAATGGCTATAAAGAGGGATCCATTAGCCAACGGCTGGTAACCACAGTCCATAATACTATGTCTCAGATTCGCCACGTGTGATGTAGACCTGTCTCGTAGAGTTATGTCTGCCTCTTCCACTGAGCCCACATCACAACGCACGACCGTATTGGCGCTAGAGACCATAAAGCCGCTTATGATGAAACCAGTTGACCTGAAGGACTCCCCTTCATGGTCGGAGGTCTCCGGGTTACTTAAAACTGTGGCTTTCGGCTCCATTCCAGCGTTTGGTTCACCTCTTTCTCTTTTACACAAGTTGTGATTCTCTACGGTATCCGCTGCTTGAACCATATTTCCTGACGTACCGGGCGTAGGTCCGTCCGGTTTATCCGCAGATGACGTGTGAGCCTTTCTTACTGCCTGTGTCGGCACAGGTGAGTCAAAATGTGTGTTGCTGTTGAGTGCCGGGGATGCTTGGATGAGACGACGAGGGTACCTTATTCCACTAGGACAGTTACGGGCACTCTCGGGATGTTTTCCGTGTTCGTTCCAACCTTTTTACAGGGGTAGCGTATGCACATCCGGGACGTATTCGTCGTCACTTTACTCCGATGAAAAGGAATCGACAAACGCTTCCTTTTCCTCCTCGACGTGGCTCGATCGCGAGATTGCGTCGTCGCGACAGTACCCGTAAAGGAAATAGGCTTCCCAGAGGGCGCCATACTTTTCTTTTCAAGGTTATTTCTTGGCGCAGAATCAACGTATGACCACAATAAATTTTGTAACTGTTTGTGACCTCAGTCCTGACGAAGATTTCTTGAATTTTATAATTATTAAATTTGTCCACAACCGACCCCCGCTCCACTCCCGACTAGCTCAAACAAATCGCACATTTCCATTCCTTCAACCCCTCACGACGCACCCCTATCCGTGAAACTCACGAACGCTCCCAAAATCCTTCAGAACTCCCCCACACGACAGCACCGACCGTACTCTTCCGTGAACTGCAGTCTTAATATGCATGAGGCGTGAAAAGACAAAAACATGCCTCCTGTCAAAGTCAAGCTCTGCGTCGTTCAACCACGTGAAATTGCTCCTGAGGAGAAGGACTCACCACGCGAGGTGTCTTTCATCAATCTCGTCACGGCATTGTTCATCTCCTAATAATTCAGGATGGAGTTGAGCATCCAATGAGCCACGACTTCGGAGATCATATCATCAACAGCACGCGCGCCTTCGAAGGAGGCCAAAACTTTCGGCAAGGCCTTTCAGGAGATAATTGAAAGTCGTCAGAAGCGATCAAAGGACCACGGTATTTCAGGAAACAGTCAAACTCCACAGGCTAATTTTGAGGCTTTTTTACTGAACTGAATACCCTCATGTCTCTACAGAACATCCGCGCTGCGCTAGCTCCTTCTGTGTAATTTAAACGCGATGCTCTCGTCCGCGAGGAGTAAATTTTTTCTATGGTACAAAAGAAAAGCGCAAGCAAGTTACTGATTTAGCCCAAGTTCCTACCGCAGATTTTGAGTCCGGTGAAGGGTACGCATGTACTTGATCTTTTCGTTCCAACAAACATCCAGACACGAATTTTTTTAATAACACTCTACTCTTCGTTAGTGAAAGGTCCACGTCAAAGAAGAGAAAGACAAGATCTGACACGCCTGTACTGGAAAGTTTTGGATATGCGGGGCGCGTGTGGAATAAGGAATCCAGACTATTTCCCGATGCTGGGACATTGTCGCGCAATTCATGCAAGTGGAGTCCGTTGTGACCCTCTTCTAGCTATACCTGAAGCTTCATGAGAACAGTGGTTGTTTATTATGCGTAAATGAAGACCCTGAATATTTTGAAGAAGGCACGCTGACGGACGTTGGGATCAACTTACGGTCGCGTCGTGCAGAACAAGCCATTTCCTCGTCCACCACAATTCGGTCCGAAATTTTGAATCTACTCAAGCTTTTCTCGAAAATATTCAGTTTGCAATAAATAAAAATAGACTGTACGCGGCGGAAGAACAAGCAATGTGAATTTCATGGGGCCGTTTTTCAAGTCCGCAGGAAGAATCCCAACGCGCATTGCGACGATACCGCGAGACGTTTTGGACAGACTTGGATACATTCGAAAGCCACTTAAATCACATGCACGTCGCATCAGTGATGTATCCGATGTAGAGGACAAGGCTGATACCAAAGACATAACTGCTGCCGACCCTGCCGCATGTAGTGCCTCAAAAAAAGTGTGAAATACGCCCTCAAAGCTTTTGAGAAGTAAATGCGTAAGTATTTTAAAGCATTCAACTGCGGGTAGGGCTACCGCTTGAAAAGTATGAAGAGAGGGAAGGCCAAAAAATGATGTGCAAGGCAAGGATCGTCATTGAATACCGCCCTATCATGGCACGCATTGCTATTAATCCCCTTACTCGTCAGACAACGACCTTATAGCTTCAAAGATACCAGAAGTGGTCAAATGAATCGATTAGGTACTAGCACCAGGATGACATGGCGTTCTGTTCTGCTGGTCTCTTCAGTTCGCCGATTAGTATCAAGCTTTAGTTTTTACAGACTGATAGACCACCAGAAAAGCAACTTCAAATCTACAGTCGCAGACGTCGCAAGGGCCAAATATACATGGCAGAGGAAACTGGACATGTCTACGTACTCAGACAAGGCACTTTATATTCAAGGAGGCACAAGTTCTTCGGCCACACCAATGCGTATGAGATGACCATCCACTACTGGAAACCAAATGGAACAGCTCAAGATAAAGGCACTGTTGCGTAAAACGCCCATGGTTTCATCAAGGAAAATTACGCACTTTATTGAAATTTCACGGCCGAGGTACCTGCTTTTATGCTTCTTGAAGCATTTTTTTATCTATCGTGTGGGAAGACAGTGCATTTCGCATGCTACGCCCAGAACAAAATCCTATACTTCTCCTTGCAGAGTTGATTGCCATTATAAGAAACCTGGGGGCTTAGTTGTGGACTTCTTCGGTGGAACGTTCGCTGTTTTAAAGGCCTGTCTGGTACTACAATAACCACGAATGTTTTTTGGATGTGAGATCGATTTGCAGCGTGTCAAGATTGCCTCCAAACCGCTTTTGCCCTGTCAAGTGGAGTCAATTCTGCGTCATAAATCTCCCATTCAGGGGACATTTTCAAGGAAAATTCTAAGATCCTCTAATGTGCACTCATGCGAGATGTAAGCGGTGTGGGATTCCGCAGTATCGAGTGGCGCGTACCGCCGGGAACGCATGAGACGCAGAAGTTTTCGCACTCGATTTACTACGCCATTGGTGTACTTATTGAAAACCCAGCTTTCGGAAGCCGGTACATCAACAGTGCTCCTCACGCATTTCCAACCCAATTCCAGGCGACTCTCAATACAATAAAAATACAAAGTCTTCTACATATGCAGCTGGTGTCTACCAAGTCTTTAAAATCACCAAGCAAGATTCGAAATCCCAAAGCTGTAAATGGTCTATTCGCAGCCATGAGATTTGGGAAAGCCGAAACAATCGCGTCATACTTCGAGTCCCTTGTGTATTCAGACTTTTCCCAGTTTTCACAAGCGCTAAGATCCACGGGTGCGACGGAATGGCTTTTTCAGTTTCAGGCTTCATTTAGTACGCCATGAAAACAGGCGTGATCGTCAAGCTTTCCGGGAAAACGGCTCCTCGGATGGCGAAAAACTTTGCAACTCCATTTTCCGGTATGTTTCTTCAACGACTTTTCAAACCTTGATGACGATGAAGAGCGCAAAAGTACGTCTCCAACCCCCACAACGTCGAGTTGCAAACGTAGAGTTATGTCGAAGCAGTCACGGCACAAGATCAGGCTTAATATCTCACAACTGCAAAGCCATTCGGGCTATTCGAAACATTACTGCAGGAGAAGTGTTATGCGCTTCATATGGTACCATGCACAAGATGCAGAAAACAGTCAATTATGCGAATGATGAATAACTGGTTCGGAATGAGAGGGATCGCGGTGAGTACGATGAGAAGAAAACATCTTCCTCTTCTGAGTCAGAAAGTTCGGATGTTGAAAGTGCAAGTGGTAGTGGAATTGAGAAAGAAGGTACTTAGAACGAGAATTAGACTGGTTCTTACGAAAATAATCAGGAAAACCTAGCTTCATATAAGCAAACCCCATACTTTTTAAAGCGAACGATCGACAAAGTACTTTTGCGCCATCTGATACCTGTAAAATTCTTCATGTATGGGAAAGTAACTTGCAGTACAGCGCCATCTATGCCTATATGTCCATCGTTGTTCAAATGTTCACCGGTATCTGCTGCGGGCAATGAAAGATAAACCAATGTGGCAGAAGGTTCAAAAATATTTGAACCTTCTGCAATTGATGCGAACCTCATACTCAATTTTCCTATCCGATATCAGTATTTAAGCAGAAAGAAAATGAATGTAAATTTACGGAAAGAAGAAAGTAAGTGTGACGGCACCGATACCTTTCGACTTGGGTGCAACTATGATCTGAAGAAAATATTTTAAGATAAATGACATCGTCATTCTCTCACTGGGAGTTCCGGGATAGGTTCTAGTGTCAGATGCTTCTTTCAGTACCATCCACAGGTACAACCTTTATCGTGTAAAACGACAGCTTACACGGCCATGGCATGTACCGGTATTTGTATGGGTAAAAAAAAAAAAAAAAGATTCCATGGGAGCTACTAGTTGAAGCGATAATCGGCGTTGTTCTGTTTCAACTACCAAAGTATCTCGATAATTAGAATATGTAACTGACATAGTAGTGTTAAGTCCAATTGTAAGTTGATTGCACATATATTGGTAACATGTGATTTTCGTAGAAGCATACAGTCCCGAAAATGTTACGGAGGGTTGAGCACCCGCACAAAAAGTTTACCGAAAAATGTACGAACGGCGTAACCCGAAAATTCTTAAAAGTAAATCCGCGGATGTGAAACATCCAAAATATCCATCCAAAACATGGAACAAGAAATTCAAAAAATCCAGACTTCCACTTTTGGAAGCTTTTTAGATGCTACAAATTCAGATTTCCTTGGCATGGAAGAAAATGTGTAGGCCAAGGGACAAATACGTTGAGTTTCATTGAGAAGAACTGAACGCACAGGCTATGGCCCGCACCATATCTAAATGTGGACGGGCCCGCTTCGAGGTGGTGCGTGCCGCCAGTCATGCGGTAGACGAGCAAATTACTGTAAGCCTTAGCGTACTTAACTATTTGTGTGTACATGTGTACACGTATTTCGTAGGCATCGGTGCAAGAAGTCAACAATTTAAAAATTGGCGCCAACCCACGTTGTTCTAAGCCATGACCCGCTCGTCCCGCTCCGCCGCGATCTCGATGAGCGCTCCCCACGACCGCCACTGTTGACCAACTTCCTGCACCATCCCTCATCACACTGCCACTACCGCTGGCTGCTCCGTCCCGCTGTTAGTTCCCACCGCTCGTACCGTTGCCGCCCGCTGCCTACTACCGTTCACCGATGCCTTCCGCTTGTCCCCTGATCATCTCCCGCCGCTTTTTCCTACCGATGATTGTCACGATTGTACCATTTTTATTCTCGGTTTAGGATGAAGGATGTGAAGATGTTCCATTTCTTGACACCAGTCGTTCCTCCTACAACAATTTCGTGCTTTTGAACCTCACTGGCATCTAACTAACTAACTTCCCTGTACAGAGACGGATTATTCCATCCTTACACAGGAATCTCCATGAAATACATCAGATACATGTCAGAGAACCTGCACTCCTTCGGGACGGGTTGCTAAAACAAGGACCATACTGGCCTTCTCCGAAGGCATTGCTACCGTGGTCCTACCTCAGACGGGCACCTTTTATTGGAAATAAACCCGTCTCTTTATAAAACCCCACAGGTCTCGGTCGCAAATCTGCATTGCCCGCTCGATTTTAAACGTACCATATAAAATTTAAATCGTTAAATTTTTTAACGGCTGCGGTGCATTTGCGCAAAAATCAGGATGTTTCAATTTCAACACTGGCCCCCGTCACTGCGCATATTTGATGCCCAATACGCCGTCCGGACCTTACCTCGGCCTTGGACGCTTAGAAAAAATATGTTTACTGGGGAAACTGCGAACCCCTCGAACCTCATCACTTGGCATACGCCGTTTCATACACTCCTCTCAACATTCTTACTTAGAGCATGAACAGGCCGCCGCTTTGAACGTACCTGTGAATTTGCAAGGGGTGGTGGTACAGTAGCTAAAGATCCAATAGTTACAGCCTTTCTGGTTTGCACCGTACACGACTCAAAGGATTTTAAAATTCCTGATAATCAAGCAAAGCCAGCCCAATATCCTCCTGTACTCCCAGGAGTACTTCAACGGATACCAGCTGCACCTGACACGGAGCATAACTTTAATTGCTCACTAATGACCGCCTCTACACGTTAGAGGACGCAGACCTATCCCACCTCACAAAGCAAGAGCAGAGGAGAGTTAAACATCTGCTCTCCCCTTTTGCTTCTATTTGGACGAAAAATTTTGGAAAGGTCGATACGGCGTCTCACCGTATCGACATCATCCCTGATTCCCGTTCCTTTACGTCTCAGAAATACAGGGCAGGTTTAACGGACCTCAAGGTACATTCCTACGAGGTCCAGAGACAGCTAAAAAATGGGCGTCATCTTCCCGTCTCAGAGCGAATGGGCAATCCCAGTCGTAATAGTCCCTAAACCGGAAGGGGCAAAGCTTTTTCGAGTTGAATATCGAACTTTAAACCATCTCTCGATGAAATTTATCTATCCACTATCTCGCATGGACGATTGATTGGAAAGCTTAGGCGAAGCTAAAATTTTCTGTACATTTTATGCAAACTGTGATTACTGTAAAATTAATGTAAGACAAAAAGAAAAACCTAAAACGCTGTTCGTATGCAACGAAGTTTGCTTCCAATACACTATAATTCCCTTTGGATTTTGAAAAGCTCCTGCTACATTTCGAAGGAAAATGGAACAATTCTATCAGGTGTTCGCTGGAAAACAAGTCTCGTCAACCTCGATGATGTCGTAGATTTTTCTAATAATTTTGAAGATCATTTAAAACATGTAAGCCAGATATTAAACTGATTAAAAATACTGGCTTCAGTTTAAAATTATCTAATTGTTCCTTCTTTAAAACATAATTGGACTACTTATGGCACATGGTGAGCCCTGGCAAACTAGCCGTTGCACAGATAACAATTGATGCAGTGGCTAAGTTTAAAATTCCAGAGACGCAGACCCACATAAAATGCTTTTTAAGATTATGTAACGTCTATAGGCGTTTTGTATCTAACTTCTCACATACCGCGGCTCCCCTAAATTCAATTCTGAGAAAAGGAGAGCCGGTAAAACTACCGCCTTTAAAAGAAACTCAAGTAGCTTCCTATGATTTCCTAAAGAAGGCTCTTATAGCAGCCCCGATATTACAGCTGCCTACATGGGACCTTCCATACACCATCGATACCGATGCATTTGGATACCAAGTTGGAGCGGTGCGCCTACAGACCTACCCCGATGGGACGCGCCATCCCATCGGCTACTGGTCTCGAACGCTTAATTCAGCGGAGAAAAAGTAGTCTGCTAAATAACGAGAGTGCCTGGCCTTTGTATGGGCCTGCCAGATATTCCAACCTTATATAGAAAGTCAGCATGTACTGGTTAATACTGACCATCAACCCCTTCATTGTTTGTTGGGATTAACAGATGTCACCGGCCGACTGGCACGGTGACGTCCCAGACTGCTGGAGTTCGATCTCTCGATAGAATATAAAACAGGGATTATAAGTCAGCTTGTTGATGCCCTATCCAGAATTCCTACTGACGGGGGAACCCCCGTCTCACCAGACCTCACCGTCCAATTATTAGAGACGGAATCGTCTACCGAAGCCGCATGGCTACGTACTGTAGACGAGGACCTAGTCGATGACGAAGATCACCTCGAATTAGTCACTGCCCGTACCTCAGACCCCTGGTCAGTACCCTGGAGTCCGACCCACTCTCCGCTCTGACGGACGAAGAAATTATCAAACACCAAGCGGCCGACCAGCTGCGCTTCATATTGGATAAACAACAGGACTGACGCTTGATAAATAATTATGAGTTGAACGAGCGAGGCATACTCGTTCGTACCTCCTTGAATGACTTTTCCGAAAAGATGGTCCTTCCTATAGCTCTGCGCCAACGGGTACTGTACATTTCCCACTACTCTAAATCCGCCGGCCACGTGGGTGGAACATCAATGTTTACCACCCTACGTAGACACTTCTACTGGCCAACCATGGCCCTGGACTGTTTTTCTACAGTCCTTAATTGCCAAGAATGCGCAAAGAAACGTATCCAGTTGCGTAAACTCGCGTCATTAGTGCGTTTCTTCCAGTCCAAGCGACCGTTTGAACTCGTGTCTACAGAAATTCCCGGGCCTCTCCCTAGGACCGGCTCGGGTAATGTCTATTTATTACTGATTACATATCGCTGCTTTAAAATGACACACGCGCAGCCCCTGACTAATATACGGGCCTCTACTTGTGCCAAAGCTTTTACGAAAGAGTGGGTGTTTCACTATGGACAAACTTTCTTCCTACTGTCTTCCAGAGGTACACAGTTTACGTCCGCATTTTAATGCCGTCTGTGACACGATGGTTATCAGACAGTCGTTTACGTCTGCCTACCACATCCAGACGAATGGCCAAGTAGAATGATTCAATCGTACACTACTCGGGGCCCTACGCTGCTTCTGTACAGAACAGGGGCGCAAATGGGACTAATTTATAAACGCTGTAGCTTAATTCTACAATAATACGGTGCACCGCGCCACAGGGTGCAAACAATTCCAGCTCATTCTGCCATTTCAACTCCGCCTATTTCCCTGCAAAAAGCAGAGACGGTGGATCACACAGGATTAAAACCCACATTGGTAAACAAAAATATCTACTGAGACTTAAAAGCCTCATTGCCACTGCTGCAGCCAAGTTTAAGTTAGCACATGACCGCCATAAACGCGATTTTGATG
>JAVCKV010002330.1:0-27135 GCA_032274145.1 Herpochondria borealis | reverse complement strand
ACCCGGATAACCCGACGCCACCTTCCAACCAGACCGAATCAGTAGAGTCGTCGGAAAACTAGGAGCGACAGACACCACGTAACACGGTGCCTATATCGCCTCCAAAAGTCCTTCTCCAGAGAAGGAACAGTCAGGGGGTAATGAAAAGAAATTTATACGTGCGGAAGTCAAAACTCATCAGGAGTCGCAAATACCCATAAATGGAAGTTAGTTTAAACAATACCCGTTGACTGCTCCCCCTCCGTTGAAGGATTAAGAAGATGTTCCACACAGCTGGTTGAGAAGTAGACGGCAAAGGCGACGACTATTACGCATGAAGATGTCCCAAAGAGAACCGCAGTCCGGCCTAAGGCACGGAGTGTTAGTCGACGCAGAGTCAATGCCCCATCCCGAGGGTCAATCAGGTGATCTAAGAAGAGAGGAGACGAGTAAGTCCGCAGATGAGAGCCGGACCAAGTGCCTTGTCATGTCTCGTCAGCATTAAGTGGTTTCCGGTTCCATCGGTGTCACGGCAAGGGTGCAAGTGCCCTTGCCATTCTTCATAGACACAGTAGAAAGATACAATGTGATAAGATGTAGTTTCCTCCCCGAGGAATGGACGAAGATGGTCACGGCGAACGAGAATCTTCCCAAACTTGGTGATGCAAGTGGTAACGCGCTGAAGGTTGCACACGAAGTACTGCTGAGGGTACGCTTTGGCAACGCCCTATATATTGTGGCCTTCCTAGTTGTCAACCACTTGGTGGTCCCCGTCGTTTTGGGGACCCATTTTACCAACCGCCACATCGATTCAATTCGGTGTATCAAAGGGAAGACCGACTTCACCAAGGACACCCTCCCCATAATCGGCCATGGAACCGCGTCGTACGCTTGTTTGGAGAAGAATGCCCACATCATGGAGCGCAAGAATTTTCCCGGCGATTAAACAGTCACCACAGGCGACGAGACCGCAAAGCTGAAACGCATCCGATTAGCCCGACCGCTGCACCTACCCCCATTCACACAGCGGCAGGAAACGGTTACGACCCTTTTTACAAGGACTAATCGTGACATAACCGAAGCGCGACGTCGTGGAACGCTACGGGATTCTTGAAATTAACTCGGTATATGAGTTGTCAGCTGATCTGGCATTCAAGATCCTCAAGAGCAACTTCACCTCCAAGGAACACCTTATTCCGAAGTGCATGTTTGTGGCGTACTTGTCACGATCATTTCTTTGTTTAGTCAACCTGTAAATTGATGCAGCTAAGTACCTCTGATGTTTGCATACAATTGATTCCCCCAGACTCCCGGCTTAATTAGACGATACCCAAGGGAATGATATTTACAAGGCAGTAAATATCATGGCACTCATGGGTCACGCTCTCTCCTCCAACATTTACGCACAAGAATTTGTCTCAGACGTCTTTGTGACGGCTGGAAAAGACATTGATGATGTGTCACCTGGCAAATCTGGGAATGAAACCACAGCTAAAAAAGTCAGCCCCATGAGAAACAACCACGGACATAAGACATGAGACCAGAAAGAGTGGAAGATATTCCAAAGTGGAGTATTTCCAAGGTGACGCGACGGCTGAGGCGCGTCCTGATGAGAACAAGAGTTGGAGAGATCAGAACGACTTGGACCACCTTGAGAGCCCGACGCTGCAGAAGATCGTCATGAGGATGTTGGAGAAGCACGCATCCGTGTTCGAAGGTCTACTGGGGCAAATCAATTTCACGGAGCATCGGATCAACCTAAAGCCTGGCACAGCGCCAGCCCGTCTGCAGCCGTACCGCGCTGGTCCCGAAAATGCGGAAAGATTAAGGAAAAGATCGATTACCAGTTCGCGGCAGGCGTGATTGAGCCGCCGCAGACGGAATGGTCCAGCCCGGTTCTGTTGGCACCAAAAAAGGACGGCACACAGCGATTCTGTATCTAATTCAGACGGCTCAACGCTTCGACCATCCCCTACATGTACCCGTTTCCACGCATGGACGATTTCATTGACAGCTTAAGCAATTTTAAAGTCTTTACGTTTTTGGATGCGCTATGGGGATAACGGAAACTTCCGATCGCGGAGGAGGATAAGGACAAGACGAAGCTCACAAGCCATATTGGTGCCTACCGTTACATACTAATTCTCTCTCGATTGCGTAATTCTTCTTCTACTTTCCAACGTGCTCTCGACATCGTACTCTCCGGGGAGCGGTGGAATAAGTGCCTTGTGTACATAGACGACATCATCGTTTTCTCTCAAAACTACGAGGAACACCTTGAGCACCTGGACCAAATTCTATCCTTGCTCGTTGACGCCGGCATCAAGCTCAAACTCAATAAGTGCTTCTTATTCCAGGAAGGGGTCGAATATTTGAGATTCCTCATTCATCCGGGTACATTGAGTGCGTGCCCGGACGTGAAGGCCATTTAGGCCGTGCGCGACTCGGTATTCTAGAGATCCCGACCCAGATGAAGAGCTTCTTGGGCGCTTGAAACTTGTACCAAAGTTTCGTCACCGGCTTCGCGAAGGTGTCCTCCCCACTTATGTAAATGCTCAAGAAGGATAGTGGAATCGATTGGGCCAACCCGCCCAAACCGGAGCGAGAGAAATTGGAATCCTTCTACATATTGAAGGAGGCTGTAACTAATCCTCCTATGTTAGCTCTCCCGGTTCATGGCCGTCACTACATGATCTATTACGGTGCCAGTAGCTACGCCATTGGAATGGTTCTCCTTCAGCAGCAGAATCCGGACACACCCACAAAGTGGGCGACGGTGGGATACTATTGGAAGAACTTGACGAAGGAGAAGAGCAACTAATTCGCAACGGAGCGAGAGTGCTACGCAGTGGTTTGTTAAATTATGACACTGCGTCCATACCTGGAGGACACCGCGTTCATAAACTGCACGGACCATGCCGCCCTCAAGTAGATGACCACATTGAACGACACGACTGGACGGCTCATGTTGGAGGCTTCGTCTCGTGGAGTTGAACTGTGAGATTTTGTACCGCCCGGGTCTCAAGCATCAGGTTCTGAACGCTTTGTTCAGACTTCCCGGAAAGACTAGCACCGATGATAACGAGGTTTACTAGGAAGTACCGACGTTCTGTGGCCAAGTTGGTGAGTTACATGCGATGGTCAATGTGATCTCTCGGCGGCAGCAGCCAACAGCTCCCGTCCAGCAGACGAACAAGAACACGCGACGGACCTGGTCGAACCCCATCCCCTTTACGGAGCATGGGACCGAGCCCACACGTCAAACTTCCGTTGCCCCGCGCCTGCTAAACAGGCGCAGGACACAACCGCAAAGCGACCATGCTGTGGATACGCCACTTGTTAACCCAGGTGGGGTGCAGCGGTAAGGCGAATACATCTCGGAGGACACATAATTTATGCCTTTTTCCTGATGAGCTGGTCACCGATGAAGCAGAAGAACGCGACCTTATTGCGGATGCACGGGATGCCATACTCGCTGGACAAATCGATTCTGAGGGGAACTCCGTGACTATGTTGCCGAAAAACATTTTCCAGCCCCACTAACTCGCCCGGAGAAACGTGAGGAACTGCGTGGTGACAATCTTTTCTAGCCCGTGCTCAGCACTCAGGTCTGTCGCAAGGCTAGTCAGTTCTTGGAGGACGAGGAAGTGCTTCTCTTCCGCTCGCACCCTCGCGAGGCGCGATCTTACCCAAATGTTCCTTCCAGCTTCTTTCCGCCATCGTTTCATGCGATTGGCACATAATCAAGAGCTGGCAGGACACCCTGGGCAGACGCGCCTTCACAACCGGTTGCGGCGGTCGTATTTATGGCCTCAAAAGTCGGCCGATGCGATTACGACTGTCCGCGAGTGCACTTCGTGCGCCAAGAATCGCATCCGGTGGTTACAGAAGGTGAGAAAGATGCGACTGTTCCCGGCTGAACGTCCGTTGGGAACAGTGGCCCTTGACATCCTCGGTCCTTTTTCAAGTACAAGTCAGATTTCCTCTTCATCCTCTAAATCACAGATCGGTTCTCAAAGATGACCCAAATTGTTCCCCTCAAGCTCATTAAGGGTCTAGACGTCGCTTTCGCTTTTTTCAACGAATGTGTTTTCAAGTACTGTCCGCCTCAGACACTACTGTCGGACAACGGTTCGCAATTCATCTCCGCCTTCTTTCGGTGGGTCTGAAAATTTCTGGAGGTCAAGAATGTCTTCACCATTACCTACCATCCCCAAAAGAATGGGAAGGCCGAACGGTTCAACCGTTCGCTGAAATCCATGTTAAAGTATTACGTTGAGGACCATCCCGCGGGTTTTTGTCAGTATGCCCGTGTCTTGTGCTACGCATATAACAACGCCATCCATCGGTCCATGCAGAAGATCCCTTGCGACTTTTTCCTTACCAGTCCGCCACAGGAATTCACCCTGAAGGAAACACCGAGTCTGTCCAAACGTATCGATGACCCGACGCTCGTCCGCGCCGACTAGGTGGCGCGATTGACGGCGGCGATCGGAAAGGCCAAGGTGAGTCTAATGCAAACCTAACGTCTCTATAAGGCTAAATTCGATAAACGCCCTCGCCTCGTCCGCCCGTTACAATTCAATGACGCGGTATTCCTTGACAATAAAGATGGGGACAAGAAGAGCAATAAGTCGTCTAACCAGGTTTCTGTGGCTTTCCGCGTCCTCTCCGTGAAGAAGGAATATAACACCACTTTTATTCAACGGGGCGATGTACCTGAACATGTCACTATGAACAGCCTAACCCGTGCGCCTCTAAATGCGCCCATCAAAGGCCCTTCCTATGACGAAATCCTTGCGGCGACGGCCGCACCGGCGCCCATGGCTGTTTTAATGCCCCTCGCGCCGAAATTCCGCAGTACCAGATCACGAGCCACGCTCACATGAACGGAAAATCCTGGCTCCTCCTTCAATTTTGGGACGAACCTGCAACCTGGGTCCTACGGCCCTTCGTTTCCGCGTAATATTAAAAGGCGTACATTCACCGCCTTCGATCTCGACGCATCCACTCTGGCTTTCCTCCATCTCCTCCCTCCTCCATTTTCTGACGGACCCGCCGCGTCTTCTGGTCTTGAATTGGGAGCGGCAGACACGCCGATTTCACCCACGGTCTTCGGCCTGTGACCGGATTCTCATAAACTTTTTCCCTTTTCTTTTTCCCTCTCCCTTTCCCTTTTCCCTTTCCGCTTTTCTCTTCTATACAGAGTATCATCGAGCATCAGAGTCGCGCATGTGGCGCGACATGTCTTCAATCATCGGGCATCAAGACTGACAAAGTAACACAAATGACCCATCATTTCATCAATCATGATTTCATCAGTCATCAATGTCAATAAGATCCGTTTTCTCGGAAGTCGCGCCTCGAAGCGCGATGTGGGGAGAAAGATTCCAAGAGTTCTTTTTTGGCAGTGGGAGCTGCTCACGAAGAAGCCTGAATTAACATGCGCGAAATATTTAGCGACAATACCGAACGACATTCGGTGGGCCGCCGCCGGCTCCAACAAACTGTCTTCAGCTTGGTAAATTCAGCAGGAAACAAAAGCGTTCTCGTCAAGGTCAAACAGCCCTGTATTCGCGCCTTCGGCGCGAGGTTAGTCCTCAACAACAGCTGCCCTCGGCGCTTGTTCCGTTCCTACTATAAGCACGATTTTTGAGCCTACGGCTCGCCTTCTCACCTGGAATATTGCACCCTGGAGTGCACATGTCGGCGTTTTGCCTCCGACATGAATTGGGGGCACTCAATTACACATGTCATCTATGCTGTGCCGGTGGCAAGAAAAGAAGTGCGAGCAAAGACGGTTCCCCTAGTGGCATGAGTGGCAGGCGCCTTCGACGCCTGCTTGACCACCCGGGATAACTAATTCACGAAGAAAGGCAGGTCTATGTGCAATGTAAGAAGTTGGAGGAAGTTTTGGCTCAATGGTCTGTTCTGGAGGACGATGGTAGGTGGCCACAGGTCGCAACTTCGGCGCGACGTTCCTGCCTCGCCCACCTCGCCTACTCTACCCTTTCCTTTCTCGTACCCCACTCCCGCTTGACCGAAATGAACAAGCCCCTTCTGCGTCTAGTATAAGCGGGTAGAGTGGTGGTTTATGGTGATTTCGTTCGCGCACATCTCTGCTCATGTGCATGTAAAAGCGCATTTCGCAGTGAGTGATCGGAGTCGCGCCCGGCTTGCGACGTGCCCCTCAACAAGAAAGGCGACTGGCGATGTTTGTTCGAGCACGGGTGGTTTTTGTAGCTGGGCTACTAGATGTATTCCCTACCCGAGTCGCGCTGTATATGTCACCTGCATTAATTGCAGATTAAATAGCGTAACAGAGTTTTGTAAACAGTGACGTCTCTCGATAGCGCATGACCTAAGGATGTACGTCAGGCAGTATATATATTATAAAATGGTTTAACACTGCTTTTATGTCAAAGAAATTTCCACAGGCTCGGTAAAAATCCCGTCGCCTGTCATAAAAGTTTTTCTCTTCCTCTTGAGGCTGTCGTTACAACCTGTCAACTCTATATCTCCTCTTAAAGAAACTTTTTAGCGAAACTTTCAAAAATTACTTTTACTGCCTCAGACCAGCAACGTAATACCTTCTAGTGCGCTATCACCTAGCTCAAAGTGAGATGCATACTCTTCTCTAGCTTATCCTTGGAGAACATCGTGCAGAATGAGGAAGGCTGCGACTTTCGGAATATTATCAAACATAAACCTCTTCATAATTCCAACTAAACAATTAATAATGTCCAACAGGATAGTCTCGTCAAACGTTCGCACAGTCAGCGTTGATGTAATTTTTCTTAAAATACCGCCGGAATTACTAGAATATTTATTATCCTGGTAAGCGTTCGTTTCTGGAAGACGATACCGTCTTCAATTTATCAATCTCGCGAAGCGAGAATCGTTAGGGACGAGCACCTTCGAGAATTCTGTCACTGGAAAAGAGGTCAGCCGTCTGCCTTTTTATCAGCAGACGACATCGTCCTGGAGAAATATAGCTCCAGGACTCGTCCTATCGCTATTTCTTCTTCTTCTTAGAAGGAGTTAACTTCGTTTCCGTTAAAATCGAATTAAATTCGGAAATAATAGTATTTTTTTATCTTCTTGTATTTGTTTTATGAATAGAAGTAACAAGAATAAATATATTTTCCTATTTTGTATAAAGTGTCAAATGTGCATCATTTATTCTGCTGCTTTTAGTTCTTATTTTGGGTTTCGGATAAGAATAGTAGTATTTTTTAATCACTTTCTGTATTTTTACTATTATTGTTATTTCAATTTACAATAGAGATATTTATAGTATTATCAAAACTTGAATAAGTCCTTAAACGTAATGAGTTGTGTTGGTTTGAAAATGAGCTTTTTAGAAGAAATTTTTAATCACGCATGGAGGTACTGATCAACAGTATTGAAAATTTTAGAGTTTTTTATTCGTATACCATTTATAAAACCTAGCGATATACTTGCTTCAATGAGATACTCGTTTCTGGGAGTTTTTTGCGATGCTATGCAATGATTAATGTTCCTTCCGCTTTCTAAAAACAGTCTGGGGTACTATAAATGGTTTTCAAGCATTAACAAAGTTTACATGGTTGTCATGGTTGGGAAAACTGTTACATGCATTGCAAGAAACATTTTAAATTTCTAGTAAGCAGAGTTTAATTTCGTGCGTAACACCTTCAGGGATCGTCTAATGATACGAAACATTCTGCAAACCCATTTTATATGTGATAAAGTTTTAAATATTTGGTAGTCCGGTGTCATTTTTATAAATATAGTCGTGTTTCCATTATTCAGCACAGTTTGTGTAAAGTTTTTGGAAATATCACGGCTTCCAATATGACGTGTGTCTGTTATAGAAATCCAAGGTGCCATTCAAAAAAGAGATGAAAAAATACACAGAATTTTATTTATTTACAATGAATAATGAACTTCAGCAATCTTACTTCGTCTGGTTGCGCGAAGGTCATCCGAACAGGTACATGTATGTATTGTATGTATACATAATTGCATATAAGAATATCTTTACTGAATTTGGAAACAACTAAATCAAAGGATCTCAAGATAATATTATATTTATCCTTTCGCCTTCCAGAGGGAAAATTACTAATCCTTGAGCTGAAGAACCAGAACGATAGAATATCCAGAATATATCCTTACATGTTTTCAATGGGTTGTGATGCTGAATTTCAGCCGTTTAAGTGACTTTCAGGAGCAGAAAGACACGTAGACGGAAAATTTTACGAGTTCAACGCGACCATAGCAACCGCGCCAAGAATACTGTACTAAAGCGGGCCCTATAGATCCTTGTTCATGTGAAGGAAGATCTATACCTCCAACTTGGCTGGGTTAAGCCCTCTATCACGATCCTTAACCACGTATCGAGCATTAGAAAAAACGCTCCCAGACGTTCGAGGCAGGGATTAGAAACGAATGTTGCGGTTCTTACGGCCGCTACACTTAGGGCCAGTCGCGCGGTGGTTGATAGCACGAAATCATCCTCATGAACAGTATGTTCGCCGTCTGCAGGTAAAAAACCTGTTGAACAGCGGCCTGCTCCGCTCAAGTCATCGACAGAGAATGAGACCAGTTGAGTCGTGACGTTGGCTGAGTACAGTCTTTTTTCGCAAATTGAATTCCCGCATGCTTGTTTCCATATTCTTGATTCATTTTTCTGCCGGGAATACATAAGATTATCTTTCCTTTTTGGATAAATTATCTGCGTGCAGCTCTCATCCAGGATAGGATTATCCTGCGGACGAATATTGGGATATGTCTTATTCGGATTATTTATCTTCACCCTTTGTACGTGGCTAATCCGTTTTTTATCAACCACACCGGCGGACGGAATTGAAATAGAGACACAAGGCATCCGCGACAGTCCTCCTACGGTCCTACCGCGCCGCACGGTACAGAATCATAGCGTACCAACAGCATAGCGTAGTCTGGTGGGCAGTTTCCCGATATAATTCAGTGCAAGCGCACTGTTCGAACAGTACAACAAACAAATTAAATTTATCAAAAAGATATTTCAAGAGAGAAAACAGTGTCAACTTTTTAACGACATTTGATCGGTTCCTTCTCGTCCACTATTCGTGGCTACAACAGCAGGGATCGTCCATCCCCTCAATTCATCGTGCTTCAAACGCTACGGTGTGTCCTTTGCATCGGCAAACTCGGCAAACTCCGCCACAACCGACAACCCGCATCCCCAGACAGGGACGATCATCGCATTCACGTTGACGCTACCCCGCACCAACGGCAGTCGCTCCGCCGCCCTTGTTTGCACGGCTGCGCGCAAACGGGTCGCATCAACGACACTAAGCCCAGCCAGCGCGCTCGCACCTTCCACAACGTCAGCACCGGTCTCGTCGTTCCGACGACGCACTGACCGCATGACGCGCGCCACGCCCAGATCAGCGCGCTGCACGGCGTACACCCGCACGAGGGCGCCGAGCTGCCGCACGGAGTGAAGAAAGAGCTCCTGTGGCAGACCATCCCCATTCCCGATGATAGTGCCCAGCAAGCGCGCCTCCGTGTCTGCGACTGCGCGCCAAGTCCTCTCGGTCCAGGAATGCCCGTCTATACCGCCATCGTCCACCCCCGCCCCGCTCCCGTCCGAAGCGCCCTCGCTCGTCGCAACGTCTTCCAAACGTGCCGTATCCATCTTAGCCAGCAGTGCGGCATGCGCACTGCAAAGACGGTCCTTCTCCGCTAGCAGAGCGCACAGCTCAGCCCGCCCTGCGCTCACAGAACTGCCCATTTCGAGGCGTTGCGCCCGCTTCTTCTGCCGGAACTGACGAGAGCCACGACGGCTTTGCTCGCGGCGCCGCTGGGCCGAGTCTAACTGCTCCAACCCATCGCCCTCTGCTTTCGGACTGCCCATGTCTGCGTTTGTGCCGCCCACCGCTCCCGGTCCTGGTCCTGCCCCTGCGTCACCACGAGTCACCTCAAGTGGCAAGGCGAACTGCAATGTTGGCAATCTTGCGGCTTTCCCGCCTTGGCCACTAAGGTCTTCATTCCCGCTAGGAGAGCCGGCCGCAACTGTTTCACGCCCTTGGTCGCGTGTAACACGCTGCGATTCCAGCTGTGGAGCGACATATGTGCCATGCTCATCTGCATGTGTAGCGCAATATCCTCGGCTCTGTCCGTCGTGGTCCACAGCACGCGCGTCGCCCATGATCAATTCATCAGTCTCTCCCTCATGCATTTTCTCTAGGACGACACAGCGCTGCGACCCAGCCTCACTCGCGCGCGCTTGCCCGGCATCACGCTCTCGCATCTCCGTCTGCAAGAGCGGCGGAACAATGTCATCGGTACCGGTACCGATTCGTCCATACGATGGGTTCGGCGCCGTTAGCGCCATATGTGAATCGTAGGCCGTGTACGCAGGCGGCGTCCTCATACGCACGTCCCAAACATACGGCCACAAGGCGACAGAGCTTTCATGATGCAGGAAGCGGGACGCTGGCGGCGGCGGTGGATGCGGCGGGCGTGAGACAAGCTGGAGCTGCTTTTGCACAGTTGCAGAAGGATTTGGTGAGATTCCAGGGAAATGGGGATTGAAGATCTCGTCCGTAGTCGGTACAAGCCTGTAGACAGAGTCGACGAGGCCGAAATCAAGGGAGTGTGGCGCTGATAAAATGCGGTACGGAACGGGTTCGTGCAAGCGCCGGGGCAGAATGAGAGTTTGGAGCGGTTGTGGTTGCGGTTCATGGAGCGGTTGCTGTGGTGGAATGGGAGAGATGGGGTGTGGCTCGATTGTGAGCGGGTGTGAAGGGGCGGAGTGTGCTGTGCAGCCGTACGTGGCCATGGGAGCAGGCGAGTTTGCAGGTGGGTGCGGCGGGAGCGGTACATGCGGAAAGCTGGTATGAGCGTTTGTTGCATTCGGTACGCTGGATGTTTCTTTGCTTTGGTCGTATGATGCGACGGGCTCGGCGTGAATGGGGGGCGCGAAGACGTGGAATTCGTCCAGCTGCGCTAGTCGGCTGGGGGAAGGTAGCCGAGGTAGGACAGGAGAGTAGCTGGGGAGGTGTGGGAAGGATGGCGGGTGAGAAGGGGCGGCCGGGCAAGACGGGACCTGGGGCATGGCTCGATTGAGAGGAGGAGTCTGGGAGTGTGCCGTGAGTTCTGGAGAGGAGATTGAGAGTGCTGTGGCCGGATGCGAATCAGACGGCGGGGGTTCGTCGGATTGGCTTTTGTTCGGGTGCGGGGAATCCATGGAGACGGATACTGAGGTTGGGCTTGAGGAGGGAAGTGGCGATTTGGGAAGGATCTGGGGAAAGGGAGGAGAGGAGAGAAACGCGAGGGTACTGAGGGTCGGCTTATATGGCGGACATGCGCAAGAGGACGACGCAAGAGGACGACGGAAAACACGGAAAGAGAGTGTTTATAGGCTTAGTGGGGAGGCACATGAATTCTTGAGTACTAAACGACGCACGTGGGACGGCCGAACGGAAATAAATACTTGCGGGCATAACTGCGGGCAGAGCGAGCGGGGAAAGCGGCGGACACAAGTATGGGTGCCGTTTGTGGACGGAAAGGAGAGGGGGAGAGAGTAGGATCTAAACGGCTGTGTCAGACGTCGTGTCGATTTGGCTCCAGAAGAATGCGAGAACGTTCGAAAGAGGAGGAGCTACAGTGCATGTTGTGGCAGCGGCGACGGCGGAAGCGGCGACGGCGGAAGCGGCGACGGCGGAAGCGGCGACGGCGGAGAATTTTCATCAAACGGCCATTTCTGGTAACAGTGGGAAGGGGCTCTTCCAAGAGCGCTCACGGAAGCCGCCCTCTACGCGGCCAGTACAGGGCATGGCGTATTAAACCGCTCAAAAAAAGAGGCGGAGGAACGTTGACCCGGGCGGGAACGGATGTGCTTCCAAGAAAATCCTACCGAGGCCGCGGGCAGGAAGGCAGGACAAGGCGATGGCCGCCGCGCTCAAGCGCGCGCGTCGCTATTTTCTCCAGTCTATTCGATAAATCATCGAATAGACCACCGAAAACAACGCATCACAGACACCACGTAATCGGTCGAAGGGAGCTAGATGCGCTTGTGGTCGAATAATGATCATGACAACCGCTCTTATAAGTCGTGTCCAAAATTTGCACGGCCCAGTCCGATTCCTCCTCCACAATCCCGCCCCGTTACGGCCCTACCACCTGTGCACATGTTACCCCGCACCTCATCCGTCGCTACCTTCCTTCCACGCCCTCACGTGCACGGCGCCATACATAGATACAAATGGAGATAACAAGCGGGCGTGTAAGGTTCACCGGCCGTATCGTCGGTTCAGTTTACAACACTCCGCACGAGGAACACATCTTGACTCGCTTTCTGCAAAAATATTGTTAAAAAGGTTTACTGCAGGGGCAAGTCTCCCCCGTGGGCAAATCTACCCCCACCCGCCCACCAAAGTACCTAGTGTGCCTACTTGGTTATGAACCGCCTGCTCCGTCGCGATTATGATTGAAGGGTACCGTTGCGATGTAAACATCGTATTAAACTAGGCACTACAGCAAGTGAATTACAGCTGTGCCACACTCGCTCTTCCATGTTTGGAAGATAATATAACAGTAATCTATTAAACTGCATGATTCATTATCCGCTGTTAACAAACTTCTCCATACATACCAATTGCATGATGGATGAAACCGAACGTCCCTCTTTCAAAAATATGTAAACAAATATAGACTTGTATGTACATAGTGTATTAGTACTTATAAATTTGGAATTTTACATACCATAATGTTTTGGTAAAATTCAGTTGATAGTAAACTTCTTTCTATATTTACGCATATTATACTTAGAAATAGATATTAAAATCAAGTATACATTTCCATTTACATTTTAATGTCCTTTTTCTGCTACTGTTGTTTTAAAGTTCTATATTTTTATTGCACTCCTTTTTCATGCTGAGATACATACCTTGACCTTTTCCTATGTTTCTAAATTCCTTGATTTTCAAATATCTATCAAACCTGTATATGTTGTCACACTCGTAAGTGTTAGGTATAACATAATAAATTCCTATACAATTTTAATATTTTGCTTTCTTTTACCGATGAGCAGGTTCTTCTACTGCATGTAATTCAAATTTTACATACTTTATTGTTTACATGCTTCAATACATTAATACTACATGCATTTTAAGTTTCATTTATGAAATTCAAATTACATTACCTCCATCGGCTTATCAGAACAAGCTCTACACTACTAGGGTCTAATTTATGCATATGCACACTGCGGTAGCAGGTAATACAAGCCTACTAATCTCATTGACACGTTCTATTGTAATAGATCGCCTCGTAAGTCTTCTAGATATTGCTAATGATAGTATCCTTATTAACGTTACATTTATTATTACTTTATTATGTATAGTCTTTCTCATATTGATATGTTACTTTAGATTATCGTTTTTATTATACAAATACGTTATATATATATATTATTCTGATTATGATAATATTTTTTAAAAATATTGAATCCTCTATTTTTCACAATTCTTACTTCGTGTCAAATTGTTTAGCATTGATTTTTAAACCGGGCAAAGTCAGCTACCCCGTGTTGGAAGCAACCACGAAGTCGAGGTAAAGATAACGTCATCTTGGGTGCTGCTTTAGCCAAACTATCCTTCCATCAGACCTGCCCGTTATGAATCTTCACCACCGTCGCAAATATCATTTTTACAAATCCAACAATCTTGCACTACATTAGTTTATTGTACTCCTCGCTTTGTTTTTCACTGTATTTTCTATTCAAACATTCCAATAAAAATAGACATTTAGCGGTGCTGCAACGGACCATTCGTGGCTCTGGTACACATTTGCGTTAGGATTTTCCGTGCCATTCAGATCCCGACGTTTGGTACAAATTCACAACACGCGCTCCGTAACCGCTAGAGCTCTTCTGAATCCCTCTGTTCTTCTTCACACGCCCACCCGCCCTCATCAGCGAGAATACACTTCTCCTTTTCATCGCCGTCGTACGCACTACTCTTCATTCCTCCCATCCCATCACCCAACTCTGAAACCATATAGACATGTCCCACGAGAAACAAGTGGGTCCAGTCGTTGTTTTCTGGTGGACTGAGCCATATATTGATTCTGACATGTTTGAAATTATGCAACCAGCAGCAGATCAGCGCAGAAGCGAGTTTGCGTACAGCATGTCCAATCCTGGTGACAAGGAAAAGGTTCAGCCCGAGCCTTCCCCATACGAAGTCGTACAGGTCTGCGGACCCGTGCGTGTGTTTTGCAATGCACAAGGATTCCAGGTCTATTGCGACAAACAGTACGGATCCAGCGACTATTCGCGTCTGACATCGTCACAGGATCCGTTCATGGCACGGGATACGACTACAACAGCGATACCGTCTTCAATTTCAGCTTCAGTTTTAAACTAGCATTTGGTATTGGTCACGGCTACATGCAACAACACGAATATGTGCATTTCAACATCAATGACCTCTTCGAAGCAAATTCCTACGGTCACTCTCAAATTGACCCATACTTTTTGGCCCAATACCACGTACAAAAACAATCCCGCACCCACATCCAAGCTCACTCTCAACCTCAATCATTATCACCACGGTAGAGACCACCCAGTCATCTATCCCTATGTTATTTCTCACGATAATGGATGCCATCATGTTCAGGCACATGTCACCGCCAAGATGATATCCAGGCCTCCCTTGCAATCCTTGGCTCTCCTCAATAGAGCCGCCCAGCATTTACCTCAACTGTCAGCGTCAATGTACTTAACGGCATTCGTGAGGATCTTGAACACAGGGCCAATAGCATGGGTGGAACACTGCCATGTGACTTGCTTGCCCGTGTTGCAGTGCAGGCGATCAAGATATTGTGCAAACTGCACGAAGCCGGTTACGCACAGAACGGTGTACGACAGAAGCCTGTTGGTTTCGGGCGTGCATGGTCGAGTGAAGCCGAAACTGTGTACATGGTCGACTGTAGCTCCGCGCGGGTGTGGACTGGTGAAATCCCGGAGCTGCCTGTCGTACGAGTGAGACAGAAGCAGCTCTTTGCACCCGCCTGCGTGCACAGAGGATACGGTTTCGGCGGCCCGTTGGGCGATTTCGAGTGTCTCTGTTACTTGCTGGCTTGGTTTGGATGTGGCAAGCTGCCTTGGAAGTATTTGTGGGAATCAAACAGCGCGGAGAACGCATTCGACCTTATCGCCATGCTAAAGGAGACTGTGAGGCCGATGCGGCTGTTTGTCGGCATGCCTCGCGCTTTTGGAATGTTTCTATGTGAACTGCAAAACACGAAACGATCAGACCAGCTGCGTTATAAGTACATGATCAAGTTGTTCAAAAAAATTGTTAAAGTCTGTTGCATCATATAGTATGTTTCGTCCCTGTTGGTTGCTGCTGATTATATATGGAAACAGCTTAATCTTGCTGGTATTGCCGGGGTTCCACAGTTTTCATATCTCTGTTATAATTCACAAAACAGAACTAATTGGCATGAATCTCTTTTCTCATATTTGTACAGAGCGATGGGGGGTACAAAAGTACATTGTATAGCTCGTGCGGAACGAAGAATAATTTCGAAGTCCATTTGTTTTAGAACGTTTCGTACAACGAAGATTGGTTCTATGTAGTATGCTTGTATTTTAAAACTACATTTTCTATTATCATTTCAATACAAATATAAATATAAATATGCCTCATCTGAATGTATTGAAACAGGTTGCGTAATGAATTATTAAAGCGTCATGCCGTTTAATTTTATATGGAAATATCTGAGGATAAAGTTTTCAAAATGTATGAAGGTTTGCGTATATTCAGTACTTTAACTGTTGAAAATGTGTTTTGTGCAAGTATGTAAGACATTTTCGACCCATTTTTGATATTTTTTATAATTGTTGTAGTCTGTTGAATTTTCTTCTTTCGTCAAGAAAAGAAATAGTTCTTGATAATGGGGTACGGTATGTGACAATAGTGTCTGTAAAACACGAGATAAATTTTTGAATGAGAAACCATTGTACAACTCTACATAAAAGGTGTCGTTTATTGAAATTGAACTAGATCATTTTTGGAACAATATTAGAATTTGATATCATGCATTGTCAGATTGACTATAGAAGCATGGATTCAGAAAAGAGTATTTACTATTTCGATTTCATATGAATGTCCGGAGATCTATTAACCTACAATAGTAAAATTCTACATTAGAGTTCCGCTTGTAGTCAAATGCCGAGCGATGTACACTAGATTTCTGCAAATATTGCACTGTGTATGTTCTGTCCAGCTCAGTTAGATGCTAAATGTGCGACTTGGAGCATGATTAGTATCTTCGTACTTTCCGCTACAGACTCAGGCCTAATGCCTTCCATGCCCTTCAGCGCGTCACCACAACTTTTTATATATTTCTAAATTTACTACAAGTTGGTGTGCTGAAATGCGTTGGGTAATAAAAATGCCGTTCGATCAAGGAGCAATTTCCTACCACAGCTTCTGTACCTTATTCTTCCTTTCCTATCGTTCTCTCGCATTGTCTTGGTATATTAAATCTCCGATACAAGTAACGAAGATGTTTTTTATAATACATTACATGAAAAGTTTAGAATTAGCATAAATGATGTGACTATATTAGAAATATATTGGAACACGAAATATAAATGAAAAGAAAACATATATCAATATATTTGTACAAACCGTATGTTTTTCATATGTGTCAATAAAGCCGAATAAAAAAATCGGTTGCAAATATATTTACAGTACAATGCACTGAAAATAAGTTTGCGACTGTTTTTTATATATATCTACATAATATGTAGATTCCAATGTGAGTATTGGTCCGGAAGGGATTTCAATCCTCTACTTTCTGATTTGAACGCTCTGTGCTACCACGGCACCACCAGGCCAACGTGCGCTGAAGGAATACCGAATTCGAATACCGTTAAATCTTCATTTAAATATCAAACATTACAGTGCTACATGCGCACTACATTAAGGCACCTGAGTTTTTAGAAATGCGTCGAGAAGCTCTAAAACTGGCGTTTCGTGTATTAAAGTAATTTCGTCTACACGAACAAGTATTTATGATTAACACATAGTTCCGTACGCCTCTCCAGTACACTGCACCACGAACATTAAAATTCATGAGAACGTTAATTTACTTATGAATGCCTCCAAATGTAATATATCTGGTCAAACCAGGTTGCGCATGAGCGGAGCAGCGACCATTGAAGCGCCAAAAACATTGCAAAAAGTGACAAAACGCTGCATAAAAACCGCTGAACCAGCTTCTTCACAGTATAGACATCCGCCATGCAATTACTATTCTGTATTCATAAAACTGTAAAACTATATATTACACGGAATATCTAATAACTTTAAATCTTTTGTAACACATAAGAACAAAAGTTTAATAGTATTTATATAAAGGACGCCAATAGTTAAGGTTATGTAACTGTATACATAGTACTTTATTTAGACTGTCTTTCCGAAAGATTTAGAAGAATTATAAATAAATCGCCAGTTATATTGTTATGAAAATGGTAAAATTATAAAACGACATTTCTCCACTTTAACGTTCTTTTGTTACATGTTTATTTGTATACTTATATATTATGTATTACATAAACATGCAGATAAAAATACACATAAAAGAAGAAAAACATCGATTACCCTCAACTGTAGGCCATTGTGGGCGCTACGTGTCGGCATAGTAAAAATGATACGGTACTTTGGCGCTTTAGTTATTTTCATTAAGTTACTTGATCGTATAAAAGCAGAGTCATAAGCCATGGTATGCCGTTGATTTCTTCTTGGAATTTGAAATTTTTTAATCAGGTTGGAATTAGTGCCAGCTTACTGTTGATCCTGTTTTTCCTACATTTGCCCAACTTGCTTTCAAAACAGACAGCAAGTTTCAGGTCTCAGCTAGCTAATACATATTTCTGATCTATTTTACATGCATACTGGCTAGTATAATTGAACTGTTTTGTCAGTGGCGTACCATAGTGAAACATTCCCTTTTGAAAACCTTTCAAAAACGTTTACGTTTCCAGTAAAGTATGCATTTGCTAATCTCGTGAACTCGTTTGCAATGTAGGGTCCAAATTAGCCAAATTTTTACTGAAGTGTTTTTTCAATTTTCGACCGTAATGCACGCACTATAATTCTATCACGCCTCTTTTTGCGGCACAATGTTAACAGCTCATCTTCAATGATAAAGCCTTTCTGGAAAGCAAGGTTTTTATCGCTTATTGACGTGGTGGCTGACGTAAGCTTTTCCGCAATGTATACTTTGCAGTTGTACAACTTATGTATGAAAAAATTTCACAACCAAAGTATATCTTTAATTCGTAAAAGTAAAGACAGCCTGAAATGTATTTCCTCAAAGAACATTTATTAATCAGAGAGAAAGTTCCAGTATACAACTTATAAAAGATATTATGTCAATTTAACTATTTTATCTTAACAATTACATTAAATAAAAAAGGATGAAATTATAATTGAAATAGTTCATGTTTCGATCAAATAAATATTTCAAAATACACAAGCATGTGAAAGGAATTTAACAAATATAAAAGCGGAAATATAAATTAATTTTTAACATTGCAATATCTCTAAATATCAATAATTATGAAAAAAGAATTGAATGACTAATAGGAAAGCTTTTAGTTGTAAAGATGCAGATGAAACCACGTATATATTAATTTTAGTATACATCTTGATATAACTATAAATGTTAAGTATTAAACAATAGTGAAAACAAATTTAAGAACAGAAATATCAAAATAAAAACAATTCATAGTTTTAGTAATCCTAAATATGTACATACATATTTGTAACCCGTTTCCAATTACTGCTACATTTTCCCAAAACGTTATGCTATTCATACAGCTATTTAATGTTTACTTGTGTACATATACATTCATTTACACAAAAACATATAGTTTTAAATATAATAGGCGTACGACTATTCCGTTTGTGAGATAGATACATAAACAAACATACGTAAAGAAACACACAAATAAAGACATAAAATCCCAATTCGTAAGTGTTTATCAAAAAACACATTTATATTAAAGTAATTGGTTTCAGAAAGAAGAGAATGTCACTCTTCTTGCAATTGATCCCTTTGGACAAGTTTGTTCAGCGCGGATAATTTATGTTGCGTTGAAAGAAATTGGTCTCCTCTTTTCTCTGAAAAATGAAAGAATGGGTGTGTGATAGTTGTGATTTAAGTGCTTAAGCACTTACTACGTTGTTTTCACTGTAACGGTACCGTTCAATCACACTTTCCACGAAGCAGGGTTTTCATCATCGTTAAGGCAGTTTAGGAGCTTGCTCATGCTCTAACCTTTTTCACAATATTTTTGCGCACTGCGAATCATGAAGACACGTTCCTCGTGCCGAGTGTTGTAAGCTGAACAAAGGTACGCCCTGCAAGCCATACACGCCAGTTTGTTCTCTCATTTCGGATCTATCAATGGCGCCATGCCCGTGAGGGCGTGGAAGGAAGGCAGCCTCGGCGAAGGTGTGTACTGTATAACAAGCGCAGAGTTGATTGGGCATTCACGGGGCGGTATCGTGAGGTAGGAATCGGGCTGGGCCATGCAAATTTGGACACAGCTTATAAAAACGATTGCCATGGCGTCTTTTACCACGTGGCCTTCTGCCCCCTCGACCAATCGCATGGCGCCTGTGGTGCAGTGCAGATCTTTGGTGGTCTATTAGATCACTTATCGAACAGATTGGAGAAAATAGCGAAGCATTCGCTCCAACGCGACGGACATCGAATTGTGGCGCCTGCCCACGGGTTCTGTGCGACTGTCATGCGCACGGCCATTCCTGCCCGGGTCACCGCTCCTCCGCTCCTTTTTTTGCAGATTACTGGTCCGTGCCTCGCACTCGTCGCTCAGAGAGCGACTTCCACGGCCGTACAGTAGAAGTGCGGGGAAGGTTGTTGGCGCTCATGCCACAGAGTCCCTCTCGCGACGTTCCCAAGAATGAATATGACCCCACCGCCGTCGCCGTCGCCGTCACCGTCGCCGCTTCCGTCCCCACTGCCACCACAGCCACTGTATCCCCTCTCCTCTCGGCCATTCTCGCATTCTTCTGTCGCCTAAATCGACAAGACGTCTGACACAACCGTTCAGGCCTCTCTCTCCCTTCCCCCCTTTCCCGCTCATCCCTCTCAGTTTAGTCCACGAAGCACACCCTAACTTCTGACCCCCCTCCCCCCCCCCCCTCTCTCTCCCCGCCCGCTCTGCCCGCAATCAGTAGCGCAATGAATTCATTTCTACTCGAACGTCCAATATGCGTCGATGCGTCCACTCGAACCCACGTACCTCACCCCGAGCGTACAAACACACCCCTCCCCGTATCCCCCGTCTTTCTCTTGCGCTTGTCCACTATATAAGCCGAACCCAAGTACTCTCACTTTCTCTTTCCTCTTCCCTTCCCCTTCCCCGGATCCCTCTCATGAAGCCACCTCCTTTTTCAACACCCACGTCGGTATCCGTCCCCATGCATTCTCCACACCAGAAGAAACATCGCTCAGACGAACGACCCTCGTCCGATACGCACCCGACTACGACACTCCCGCTCTCCTCTCCAAAAATCAACGAACTCAGCGACCCTCCTCCTACAATTGAAATCATGCCTTCTATTTCGTCTTCCCTCTCCATCCCTCGTCATCCGCCATCCTCCCCACGCCTCCCCCGCCATTCTCACGCCGCACCTACGCTACCTTACCTCCGCGGACCGGCGCGCCTGGAAGATTTCCACGTCTTCGCACCCGCGGCCCATACCGAGTCCGCCGCACCATACAAGCAAAACAACGCCACAACGGGTGCACCGAACACAAGCCAAGGCCAGACCTGCGCCCCGCATGTAATAAGCAACTCGCACCCGTCTGCAAACCCGCAATTTTACGACCATACGCACGGCCGCACCCCACATCCCGCCCCCTCACACCCGCTAACAATCGAGCCGCACCCCATCCAGCCCACGCCGCCTCAAAACGAGCTCCATGAACCGCATCCGCAACCACTGCAAACAAATACTCTTCCCCCGCTCTTACACCTATACAATTCGAGCCCCGCTTTTCCGACATCACACCCCCCCGACTTCAGCCCCGTCGACCCGGTGCGCATGCTCGCACCGACCGCGCACGAGCTCGTCGGCCCTGGCCTACCCGTCGTCGAGACGCATCTTTCTGCAAGCATGCAGCAGCCCCAGGTTTTGTCACGACCGCCGCATCCACCGCCACCGCATGCATCGCACTTTATGTCGAACGAACGGTCTACCAGTGTGTCGCCGCGCCTTGGTGACGCGCCTGTGTGTACGTTTCCTTCGCACACGGCCCACGTTGCACAGATCGCGGAACCAGCGCCGGATTTCACGAATGGACGAAGCGGCGGCGGTGGCGATGGCCGCAGTGCGCCGCTCTTGCAAACGGGGATGCGAGAGAGCGATGCCGTGCAAGGGCATGCGATTTACGTTGGATCACGAGGCGACGTGATCCTAGAGCAAATGTATGGCGAGGAGCATGATGAAATGAACACAGGCGACACGCGTGCCGTAAACAGCGACGTGTGGGCCCCAGCTTTGCGCGCCCCGAAAGCAGATCAACAGGGAACAGACGGCGCGCCGCAGCAGGGAACGCAACGTGGTACGCACGCTTTAGGGCGTGACACGATTAAGGCCAGCGCTCCAAGCGGAAATGAAGGCCTGAGTGGCTCAGGCGGGGAAGCCACAGGATTGCCCTCAGTGCAGGTCGGCGTGCTTCTCGGGGTTACGCAAATCGACGCGAGAGCGGGAGAGGGAGAAGTGGGCGACACAGACGCGGACGCAGGAAGTCCGAACGAGGAAGGCGATGGGTTGGAGCTGTTAGATACGGCCGAGCGACGGCGGGAGCAAAGCCGTCAGAGCTCTCGGCGGTTCCGGCAGAAGAAACGGACGCAGCGCCACGAAATGGACAGGGCTGTGAACGCAGGACGTGCCGAGCTACGTGCTCTGCTAGCACAGAAGGACCGTCTGCGCAGTGCGCATACCGCACTGCTGGCCGAACTAGAAACGGCAAGAGTGGAAGAAGGAGCAACGAATGAGGGCGCATCGGACGGTACACGGGCCGAAGTGGGCGATGGTGGTGGAGACGTGCAGCCCTGGAACGAGAAGACGTGGGGCACTGTCGCAGAGACGGAGGCGCGCCTGTTGGGAGCTATCATCGGAAATGGGGATGGTCTGCCACCGGAGCTCTTTCTTCACTCGATACGGCAGCTTGGCGCCCTCGTGAGGGTGTACGCCGTGCAGCGCGCTGATCTCGTTGTGGCCCGGGTAATGCGTGCAGTGCCTGGTCGGAACGCCGCAACAGGTGTTAATGTTGTGGCAGGTGCTAGCGCATTGGCTGGGCTTGGCGTCGTTGAAGCAGCTCGACTGCGAGCTTCCGTGCAAACAAGGGCAGCGGAGCGACTGTCGTTGGTGCGGGGTGATGTCAACGTGAACGCGATGATAATCCCCGTTTGGGGGTGCGGCCTGTCGCTTGTGGCGGAGTTTGCGGTTTTAGAGGATGCGGGGAAGCCCTCGTAGAGCATAGAGATCCATGAAGTGAAGTGATGTGCGATCACTGTTCGTGCCGCGTTGGATGGTAGGATCAAATAACCCTTGTCGGTGAACGGAAAGGGATCGATCGAATGTTGTGCATTTGGAAGAGAATTCTGCTTAAAACACGTGTCCATGTTGGCTCTTTTAGTCTTGAGTTCAATTTCTTTTGTTTGATGTACCCTTGCAATGGCGTACAATATAACCTCGTTATGCAGATACTAGTTGGAAGGGAAGGCTACAGTATCCGCTTAACGAGGGAATGTACACTACAGGAGAGGGTAAAAGGGATGTACTTCGGACCAAAGTTGTCAAAAACGGTAGTGTGCTTCATGCTTTTTCGTCGTTCAAGCCGCAGCTCGCGTTGACAGGCACTAAAGATATACAACCCGGCCTCCTGGAGATGGCCATGGCATTCAAGCGTACCCTTGACAACTACAATAAGTCTCTTTTGGCCGGTTTTTTTAGCAGAAGCATTGTTGGGCCCGTTGTGGTCTTTGAAGCTGTGAGGTTGAGATCGAATAACGGCTCTAAAAATGGGGAACCTCCGTCTTCGAGGATCGCTCGGATCATGAGCCTTTGAAGTTCAAAAAATTGAAAAAGCAGCTGCATCGGCGAACCGAGGGCAGCCAAATTTTAATTAACATTAAAGATCAGATCGAGATTGGGTATTCGAATATGCGGATTTGCATAACTATGCGATTTCGGGCTAAAATCGAAGGGGTTTACGCCGTGAAAGAAAATAAGGACCGCATAGCGCGATTATTCTCTTGAACCGTATTGCAGAAAACGGGGTAATCCTGTAGTCGAAGAACTGGTCACCGGACTACGCCGTGCTGCGACGCTGTCGATACGATACGGTGCGCCTCGGTAGGACGGTTGCCGATGAGCGATGCTGTTTTTATGCGGCCGCCGATGTGGCACCGGCAGAATTCGAACGAGGTTTAAGAAGCTCTTTTTCAGAGAAAACACCTTACTGACAAAAACCACCAGATGCATGCCGCGCCACGGACCATGTCTTTGTATATTGTATACACTTGCCTGTAAATATATATTAACAAATATAAGTAGACTCTTGTCTATTTTCCTACATATGAACATATGTGCATGTACTAATGATCTTCGGACGTAGGCGAAGCCTGGGAGCGCGCACTGTTCAGTATTAATAATATAAAGTAAAATTCCAATGAAAATTTCATTCCTTCTTAATCAAATGACACGATAGAATAAAAGTAAAAAAAAAACAATACTGGCAGCTGCACTATTACTATTCCAACAAACTTTATTACATTGTAATAAATAATGAAAGCAGGGTTCCGTTTTTTATCAACCAAAGAACTCGGATATCTTTCCTCGGCCATGATCCGAGAAATTGAAGAATGATTTTATTCATTATACGATCCTGGGGCGACCTGTACATGAAATGAAAAATATTTAAAATAAGCCACAAATTCTTCTAAAAAGCGAAAGGGCCACTACTCACTATATTTTTACCTCAATACTAGCATAAATTGTGAATAGTGCAAAGGTTAATCTGTACGGTAAAGTAGTTATGCTACATCTGAAGATTACGAAAACCGCTATATGAAAAACTTAAATTAATTACGATGAAAAACAAAATAATAACATAAATGTTAACGTAATTGTTACAAATTACAATAGAACTTAGGAAGAAAACTACAAATATCAGCAATGACGTAAAAACTGATAATGATTATAAAAGCAAAAAATAATTAAAGCATTTCTAGCTATAGTAATATTACAAACATGAAAACAAGTGGCACTAATAATTGAACATCTTCTTACAACGACATTTATATATTTAAAAACCTATATATTAAAAAATAAAAATGACACACTTCAAAATAAAAACACCACAAGTTAAGAGCTAAACATAATCGGATCTGAACTAAAACATCGAATATTAATACAAAACAGTTGAATGTTGATTGTAGAAGAACATTAAATATGATTCAGAATATTGCTAGTTTTAACACTATTTGTAACAGTAATATGAAAGTAGAAATGCATATTACAGTATCTAGAAGAATTATAAAGCGCAATTTTATAAAAGAACTTAAAAATCACATATGTAGTCGTTTCCAGCCTGGCATTGTACAGATCTATTTCATAAGAACTTTATGGTGATAAGTTGATTCCGAAAGATTTTTAGTGTACAAATTTCCTTCCATTTTTTCCGAGTCGGTTCTTTAGTTCCGAGTGTAATTTTTGGATATTCGAAAATTTTACAAACATAGATGTTGGCTCCCTAAAAGAAGCTCGTTAACATTTTCATGAAAACTAATATATTTATGTTTTTGTACTTAATTAATTACGAATGTCTTCCTTTTAGTACATAAAGTCAACAGTACTTTTACTGACTGATGTGAGCAATTCAAAAATATTCAAACCAAAGATAAGGTACATGCTTTGTTTCGATTTGCACATAAACATGTTGCTATATTCGTATATCCAGTAAAACATGGAGTCAAGAACATTCTGGAAACCGTGACGGAGACTATGTTGCTCACTTTGTAAATTTAATAAGGACGAAAAACGTTACAAATTATCGGAAATAAGAACAACAATTAAACTTTAAGAAAATATCGTCAACTGAAAAATTGAGAAAAACATCTGGAGGGTTGCCTCAAGTAAAGCGAGGCTTTGCTTTTTAGATAGTATATTTCGGTCTTTGTGAGTAACCGACTGTTTCGTGCAACTATGAACGATATTCTTTATATTTCGAAACTGATATTATTATTTAGCCGTTTTAGGCACGATACATATTATTTGACACGCCTAAAACGGCCTGAAGCTGAACCGCATGTAATTACCGCTCTTCCTTGTCCAGCATTAGAAAAGAACAACAAGTGGATATCATGTCTATACTTAGAAAAGCATGTTCATATTACCAGAGAAGAATTTGATATGCTACATGAACAGGTCAAAGCAGAACTTCAAAGCAGAACTAAAAAACCGTTAATGAAACCATTATCAGGAATGTGCTCCTTCGAAAATTAAACCGAAAAGGTCCGTCTAAAATCTAAAGATAAATCATCCTGCGTTTGGAAATTTTGAAACGTCTAAAGTTCTTACACTGTACCCCTTTAATTTTTCAATTTTCAATTTTCGAATTGCATTCGTTCCTCTGTGATACTGTGCACTTCCTTACGAATAGAATATGTAATTGTAAGGGATGCTATGTGCTGCTGGGGTTTTATCCTTTTCACACGATCACATGGTTTCTGTGAATGTGAGTTAATGTGAATGAACCAAAGCGGAACTGCATGCTTGGTTAATTGAATACAACTTATCCTGTTTTTTGTATCAAAGCGTTTCAGTGAGAAGACTGCGTACAATCAAAAGTACAGCACATTTGTTCTGCTGCTGTACTTTACCGTACCGTACATTAATGGTTCACAGTTCTTTTCCCGCACCTCCATCGATGACATTACAGTATCGGCAGCATTTAGGAAGGATGGACAGGTTGGATTAGAAGCGGTAAAACCGCGCCACGCTTACACGAGGACATGGGCAAGCCCGCCCGCTGCGCTGCGCTGGAGCCGTTGATCCGAGAGGATCAAAAGAGCACCGCGCTGGGAAGCTGGGAACTGACAGCACCGCCGTCGCGACTGTCGCGCGAGCTGCACCTGTTCAGATCATCTACTCTCCCTCCCTCGTATGTTTCCATCTTCAACCACAATGACCGGTAGGTCATTCCTGGCTGCGTCCCTACTCACAGTGCGTGCCGATGGGAATGAGGCTACTTCTATAGACTGTCGTAGTCTTCTAAATAAATCATCCAAAACACCAGTATAAAGGACTCCTTTTAATACGATTTCATTCCTGGCTGCGTCTCTACTCACAGCGGGTGCCGACGGGAATGAGGCCACTGCTGTGTGCCTGCACTGTATCATACATGGCAGTGGAAGAAGAGGCAGCAGGCCTCCATTCACACATCTGAGTGGAATTGTGCACGTGGGCTGGCGGGGCGGGGCAGGAACGGGTAATGGTAAGCCTAAAGCACCGTCTCGACCCACAGGGAGCTACCGCCGGACCTGCAGTAGAATGAATTCTTAAGACTCGAGAATGTTTTACTATTATTACATGACTACATTATAGTGGTAAGAGCACCACCATATATAATACCCATATTGTGCAGTATTTAAGACAGTTGTGGGAAGAAATGTGTACTTCTAAATCTTTGTGCTATATAAGTCGCGTTCCCGTCTCTCTACACGCGCACGCACAATAAAAGTAACTTACCTTACTACGTTCGTTCCGCGTACTGTAGCGCCGTGCTTCCGTTGAACCTCTATATCCTCCGTCCCAGAGAATCTAGTAAGTGTGCTCTGGTGACTCCAGTCGTTGCCTCTTGAGCCCGTCTTGCTCCGCAGTTCCCCATATTCGGCCGTCGTTCGCCACCTCGTCGCCTTCTGAGACCATCGTTCTCCTAAGTCCCCTTCTGCAACCGTCTTTTTCCTTCCCATCCTTTTGTATCTCTTTAGCGCCCGTCGTGCGCGCCTTTGCCTTCCGTCCCATCTCCACCGCTTTTTTCTACCGCCCCGTTCGAGCTGTCTCACAG